>JAHDVE020011742.1:0-29442 GCA_022606495.2 Halesus radiatus
ATTATTTCACTTTTTAACCTAAATACATATAAAATTATTTCACTTTTTAACCTAAGTACATATATAATTATTTCACTTTTTAACCTAAATCCATACATATTATTCTTAACTCATTTTAACACTTACATTATACATCATATCACTCAACATCGCATTACATGGAACGCATCGTAAAGTCTGTTAAATTAATTAAATTCGCCGTTCAAAGAACACGTATTGTTTACCATACTAGGGAGTTGTGGGGGATATTTTTCAACAAAAAGTTTTTAAATCGTTTAATATTATGAAAACATACAAAATAAAGATTACATCTGTAGTGGTAGATACTTTCTTTCGTCCCTGGTAAAAAATCACTATTCTGAAAGAAGTTGTCGCTTAATTATCCGGGTATCTACGTACTTCCCAACCTCCCTCTTCCCCATCTCCAATTCATAAACGCCCCTTTCAGTCGTTCTTTTATTGCGGGTAACTATATCTCATTCTAGACTTGTTTTAAAATTCACAACCCATGTAATCAGGGCGCTTGAATAACGCACACATAAAAAAAAGTATCGATTCCCAGAAAACAGTCGACTCTCATTCCGGTGTGAATTCCGCAGATACCTCTCGAGCGCAAGAAGAAGTCTTCGCAGCGAAATAATTATATTATACAACTTTGACCATAGGAATTTGCCATTGCGGACACGTCGCCCACTGCGGCATTACGCTTTGCCAACTCTGGAGAACTACAACACTCAATACCAGTGGAAATACAACAATGGCTTATATTGAATTGGTTGAGATGGCAGAGTTGGTTAATCCGTTATCCGGATAGAGTAAAGGTCCCGAGTTCGAGCCTCGGTGATTTTGATTATCGTAGTTCGTTTAAAGATTATCAATATTCTCTTATTAATCAAAGTTTATTTTTTTCATATGGAATACACTAGCGTGGTCCTACTGGGAGGTAGTCCGATTCGGTAAACATACAGATGAGAGCAGATTTGCTTTTAAAAAAAATTAGGCCAACTTTCTCATGCTTTGGGTCTATTATTGTTAACTAAAAATTAAACACCTAAGCGAATATAATAAATGATTATCTCAATACTATCATTCTCAATTTGTGGCACCGCATACATTAAAATTGCGTACCTACTCTAAAGGCGTAGATTTTTATAGTCATAAATAGAAGCGTTCTCTTGTTCATATATTATGTTAGGTTTTTTTTATTGCACCTGGTTTATTTGTAATACATGTTTGTACGTAAACGTATATTTAGAATAATACAAACAATAGCTGAAAATATCATCATTAGCTGAGAAAACTAAAGTTGGCTGAACTTTCCGTTTACAAAATTACATTTTAACCGTCGACCAACAATATCAAAATGTTTTAACAGCTCATTTATTTTTATTTTGGATATTTTTTTAATGGCATTGAAATCAGTAGGTACCTATCTAATATAGTGAGGTATCGTTTTGTTTTTATTACGACAACTTGAAATCCTATTTTTAAGCATGTAGTGAAAAATATTTAAGTACGGTCTGGTGTTTTGGGGAAATTCATTCAACGCTAAAGATGTTTTTATTATCTAAAAGATATTATTGAAAAATCACAAAATCTGGATTCCCCTTTTAAAAAAATGAAGCTTCTTTATATATGTCTACAATAGAGTTATGCCTATTAGTACGATCATCTCCAGACAGGTTTTCAATAAAGCAATCAACACATAAACACATGACAGGATTTACAGAAAAGCTACACGTCAACAAAACAATATTTCAAAAAGGACCTTACTGCATAGCAATTAAAGTATATAACAACCTTGCACGTAACATCAAACAAACACATAATCTACTCGTATTTCTATTTAAATCATTAATAAAAATATTCCTTCTGAACAAATAATGTCACTACATCTTAAATGAATGCATTAAACACATAAATTGAACGCACTTAGATTAAATTTCTCTATATTTTAAATACAAATATGTGTTTTTAATTTTAATTTATATAAATGCAATATACGCTTTATCTGGGTTAACTGTTAGAAATATGTAGCTATAAGCTATTCCCTTTGTACTTTTTATTTTTATTTGTACAAAAAAGATCTATTTGAATTAGAATTTTTAATACAGCCCAATACCCAATAAGTTATTTTTCTTTAATTTTTCACCTGAAAAGTCAATCTTCCTAACTCTACACCAGTGTTTCCCAACGTAAGGCGCACGCTTATTGCCCACCAGGGAGCAATTTTAAAGTTTTGGGGGCAACGCGCAAATCATTTATTATCAATGGTCAGTGGCCGAGTTGGTAGCGCTTCGGGTTTCCACCCAGGTGTCGCGAATCCAATTCCTCGGCTTCCAATTCCGGGAATGCTTGTATTACTTTAAAAAATGCAAAATGATTCGATGAGGCGCTTTCTTCTAGGTCTTTGTGAAGTTTAAATGCAGAAGTATATTACAAGTTGCGATTTACGGAAGATTGGAAAAATTTACCACAGAAAAAAACTCATGGCCTTACCCTTGTTCAACAAACGCATTACACCAATTTCATCTAAAATAGCAAAAAAAAAATACTATGACGTTCGCCGACTTACAGATTAAAAAGAATAATTATGCCTGATGACTACCATACTGATGAAAAATTTTATGTATATCTCTTTTATAATTATTAAAAAATAATAATGCTGCATGTTTTTCATTTCATTTCACACCCGTTAAGATAATAAAGAATTTCTTGTAAGAATAACTGGTATGTGCGTAAAACCTTATTTTCACGGATAAAATTCTCCAAAAAACATGAATAACCAATTCACAATGATAGGAAATAAAAAATAAAAAATTAGGGTTGCTTATTAGACTTGAATACACAAACAAGGTTAAAAAAATATTCTTTAATAATCCTAACCGTTTTTTGCTCTCTTGTAAAATTGATCCAATGGTACTTTGCCTACGGTATGTGACATATGGGAAAATGAGAAAAAACTGTGGGTAAATGAAAAGCGAGTCCTGACACGAAGCTGTCTAGATCAAGACAGGCAGATCGGGGACTTTTTAACAAGAACAGACTTGACCCTTGTGTGTCGGAGTGAAGACAGATCGAGATATCTTTCTAAAGATTGCTTTAGAATTGTTATTGCTTTCCAGTAGGGGATTTTTTTTCCACTCATGCGTACGTGTAATGTGTCTACTATTTTGGCCTATCTCACCACGACTGTTTCATTGCAATGTCTTAAAACAATAAATAAAAGGCGTTTAGGATAAAATACTATCCTTAATGGAGAAAACCGTTACGACTATATCGAAAGACTCTACGTGTTAATATAAATACACTGTTAATAAATATAATTTATTTTAAAGTAATTATACGAATTGAAGATATTTTTCTGCAATTCGTTTAGTTTCCCTCGAGTCTAAAGTGCCCATTTTCACTAGTCAGTGAGCGCTCTAACAGGCCATCCAGCGGATTCTTTCTCATCTACTGCACAAAAGGGGTGCATACTTAACGAGGATTGAGAATCCCTGTGTCGAGAAACTGTACGTTCTTCTCAAGAAATCAACGAACACATTTTCCCGAGAACCAAAACCTTTAATTATTGTACACAGGGTATTATTTTCTTTGGCTCAATTTTCCCGTCAGTGGTTCGCTCAGCTCCGACTTCAGTTACTTGAGTACTATCGCACACAGACTCGGCTACCTGTTATATGGAGAAATTAATTAATTTTCCTGTTTTCTTCGTAATTAAACCATTTTAATGGGTTATCGTATCAGACGTCTTCAATATAACGGATTCATGCCTCGGCTTGCTTTGAAAAAAGCTACATATTTTTAGAGGTTCATGTAATAATAACGCAGGAAACATAATATTTTATTTTATCGAAGGAAGAAATCACTTTGCGACTTGACATTATAATTTAAATGAACAACGTTTTTGTTTTTATTCGCATTATTCGAATGCAGAAATATATATATTAAATATATAAAACATTTTTCATTTAAATCATAATATTTTAGTCAATAAAATACGCTAAGTACAAATTATTTTGGGTAGATTCTTCGTACCACTAGCTAAGTTGCACTTTTTTAAAAACAGCCTAAATTGCTAAATTCAACGTAATAACATGCATATAGAGGCAGCAGTTTTCCTAAATGCTTAACTATCTGGAGCATCTGCAACATGCTGTACATTTACATGATTGCCGGGCTTGTAAAAACTCCTTTACATTATTACTATTATTATATTTGGTATTACATTAGCTAATAATAACAAATTCATCGAAATTTGGATAAATTATAAAGCTACATTTTTGCCTAATGTCTGCTGAAGAGTGCCACCACTGTTAATTTATTTATTTAACTTAAAATGGAACACATTTACGTATATCGTCAGTTCCTTCTTAAATTTCAAAACATTTTCCTCTTCGTTTATAATGGCCTTTAAATTATGAATATTTCTTGGAAGATCTTCATGGCTTCATATGGTAAAGAGTTTTGCGATTTTGTTTTCTTTCGAAAGGGATGTTTAATTTCGTTTCTTCTTCTTGTAGAGTGGTTATAACTCTGTAGATATTCATGAATTTTTCTCAAGAATTCAGAATTTGATTGACCTTTAAACATTTTAAAAGAACTAATACATCAAAGTGTACGCTTTGCTTAAAATTTGTTATTCCCGAAAATTGTCAATTCTTACCATTTTTTTAAATGAAATTATGAGAATACGAAAATAATCCTAACCTAACCATTGATATTAATAAAATCTTAATAAGTACGTTTACATCAGTCTATATCTATAATAATACAATTACGTACCTCCCTGCAAAACATTTTTGTGGATTTTGAGCAAAGTTAGGGCGTTGAAATCTTGCGTCAAAAATATTCAGAATCGGGTCAATTGATGATATTGTAAATTGCTGGCAATTTATCAACAAAATAGTAATTATGTAAAAATATGGATTTTCCGCCAGTGCTGCAAGCTATGTAACCAAAATGCGGCATTGTAGCCAATTCTGTGCTACGAGATTCCGACGACACGTTCTCTCCATACACACACATATTTATATTCTCATCCAACACGTCCGTCAAACCGTTCGGTCGTCAATGTTTAACACAAACGGGTAGCACAATATGTAGGATACTGCCGATAGCTCTGTTATAACCTATCTCTCATTCTCATAAACGAAGAATCTAACAGAAAAAATATGTTTCTACGGAGATCAGTAGAACTATAGTTAGATAAGCATCTCAAGGTTCAATAGTAGTTTTTGAAAAAGAATTCTTAATAATATTTTTAAGGAAAACTTGTGGAAAAGAATTATGTGTGAATGAAGAGATTTGTTATCCATAAGTTTAGTGATGGTTACAACCCCGGCTTTGCCCGAGTTTTAACGCCTTTTTCGTCTTTTATTTTACTTGTCGAACATTTTATAATGTTGGACAAGAAAATATGGCATCTTTAAAAAATATAATCATTTTCCACATAGATTATTAAAAATCGTCAAATTAGTTTATATAGTCGATTAACTACGGGAATTAATATCACCTCTACTGAGATTTTAACAAATCCCTTTCGACAGCTTTATTACAAATTCAAAGCAAATGGATAAACACAAAGTGATAGCTTCATACAATAGTATCAAAATATTATCTTTATCTTATTATGGTGCAAGCTTTTTTAACCTAGATATTCTAGACAGAAAAATGTGTAAATTAATATCCAATTTTTATTTTGCTGAGGTTTCACGTGTTCTGCTTTATATTGCGTCAACCCTTAATACTAAATGCGTTAACAACAGTACGAATTATTGTGATTGATTTTAATAATATTATGCCGTGCTGCGCTTCCTCTTCATTTAGGCAACGTTTCACAGCGTTACGGTGTCCATCATCAGGGTAAATGTGATGGATACTTTATCGCTCTCTGAAACGTTGCCTAATTTAGGGGGAAGCGCAACATGGCATAATACCCCAAAAATCATTCACGGTAATTCGTTTGTTTATTTATATTGGGTTTTGACAGATGTTCACACTAATGAGAGAACAATCCAGTTTTAAAAACTCTGTTAATATACACAGATGACGTCAAATTACAAATAATCAGACAGAGGATGAAATCTCAAATCATAATATCGAACAATACTAATGTTTTCAGAATATGTTCATATTGTTTGACAGTCGTGTTGGACGATAAAACCATAGCTGAATGGGCGACCTACTGGTTCACCCAAATACACTTGGAAAGGAAACAATTTTCTTTTGGCGCTACCATATTTTTTGGATGTTTTCCAAGAAAGAATCTTGCTTCAAAGAAAATTAAAGAGATTTATTTGTAGACTCTTTTATTCTATTGATTTTCTCTTATATGGCTTTTTTCCCTTCTGCCTCTCGAAGTATTAGGTACTTTATTAAGAATGGCTTACACATGTAATGAACACATATTAAATACGAAACTGAAAATAGTCCAACAGACTCCAATAATATCTATCTGATGCCATCTACTATTGGAATATAATATCCATAGGCTGCACCAGGAACTGCATTCGTGCCAGCCAAGGAAATTTAAATACCACGAAAAATGGTGTCTTCTACGGTGTGTTAAATTAATAATCTTCACCTGGTTTGCCAGTTGAGAAATATTGTGGTTAAATGCGATCACGAATTGGAGTTTTTTCTAAGGAATTTGTCTTATCGGTGTAAGGCATTTTGAGGATGCACATATATATATACATTTCGAAGGATTCTACGTATCTTGCTAAGTTTGATTCAGAAAACTGAATACTTTACAGTTTTCTATTTCATGCAGGACAATTGTGATAACTTCACAATTAATTAATCACATTCTTATATTTAGTCTTTGGTCACGCGTACAGAAAAGTTTCTTTATCTTTATGAAAGTGCTCCTAGCCATCCGAATGGGTTCCCTAACTTCTCTAGATTGATACCGTTCATCACTAACCCGAAGTTCCTTAGAATTTATATCGATAAACTATTGCTTCATTGTTAATTACGAAACTCCAATAAAGGATGCTAAATAACTCAACCTCTAACGCTATTTAAATATGTTATAAGGTAATTGATGTAAGAACTTCTTAAGGTCGTCATGGTAATGTACGTAATAAACTGTATATTTGGTGAATAGTAGTGACTCCCGCCGGCCTAATAAAAGTCGTAAAGAGAATATTTCCCGTATGTTTGGTTTTAAGGCCTAATATACGCGAAAAATGTTTTTTTTTACTTAATTAGCCCAAATTGTTGAGAATATTTGAATTTATCAAAAAGGAAAAATTTCGAAAAATGGTCTAAACATTTGTTAACTTGGAAGCAGTGTTAGTAATTACTAAGGTTTAATTTCAAAAGCGTTTTCCCACGAATCGTGTTTTCTGACTTATATTACTCATGAAAAGAGGTTTCTTTTACGTGAAACTCAAAAAACCGTATTTTCCCAATCCAAAAAAATATATTGGTAGAAAATTAACTAAAAAAGTTCATGTCCTCCTATAAAAATAGGAGGACGATAAACACACATTTTTTATATATTTGTCGGTTTACACGGAAGGGACATCTTTTATGTAATTATGAAAATTACCTTATCGTTTTTAGAACTGTTAAATTGACTCTTTTAATCTATATTTATAAAAAATAAATGTGAGTTATTATTAGTGCCGGGAAGGTTTAGAAAGTTTGAATGAAATCCAATATGTAAAACTGTTACTATAACGTTTTAAATTTAGTATGAAAAACATTGAACCCGCCATGTTTTATTTAGGTTAGCCCATAGATATAACACTCTGGTAAGCCACAGATTGCATATTCAAAAGATGAAGGCTTTTCTGGAGAGAATATTTTCAAAATGGAAAACACGAGTCGGTACGTACTTAAGAAATTTATGATTTAGATATATTTTGAAAAAAGATAGGAATGAAACAAAATATTCAAATGAATGTTTCTTTACTTGGAGATAGTTACTATCGCTGTCAAATCAATTATGGCACCCTAATGACAACTGAAAAATCCCGAGCAAGGCCGGGTACACATCAGCTATAATTTTTATTGTGTTCAAGTTTAATTTGTAGAATTCCGTTTTAATTTAAAGTTTAAAAATTTTTAATAACAACTATTATTATTTTGTTAAAAAACGGTTTAGTTATAAAAAAGTTTTCTGCTAGGTAATTTTTTTACGTGTGATAGCTGTTTTGCCTTTGGATGGCATTAGATAAAATTTTGAAATGTGTGCGTTTGTTTAGCATTTCTGTAAATTTTTTTCCGAAATTCACGTATATAAGGCCATAAGATTATGTAGCTACAGAAACACTATAAAGTATCGATATTCAATATTTATTTTGTTTGATTGTGTATTTTATCTCCCAATTATTACGTTCAGTGAATAACTTAATATTCATTACAAAAAAATGGAGATTAAATGTACCTAAGTTAGTGTAATCGCTCAGCTCCGGGGGTAAACTTGGGGTTGAAGCTACTCAGGACTGAACGTGTACGGTGGGTGAAAAAATCAGGATGTCGTGCCAAAAGAGAAAAATAAATAGTTTCAGGAGATACGGCTCGTTCTTATGCGGCAAATATCAACCGTATGCGGATGCTGGGCACGCGTTCACCGCGTCTCCCAGTCTTATGCGGCAAACGTAAAGGGTACATTATTATTATACTCGAATGTATCGCTACATTTCAAAACACACCTACCGCAAAAACCTGTGGAATATATACATTAAGTCACTGATATAAAAACAGAATAGATTTTAATTATTGCAATGGCTACTGTTTCAGGGAGATAAGATCCATTTCTCTGAACTTAGGAATCATTGCTTCAAATCCCGAACACAACAATGATTTTTTTTTTATTGCATTATTAAATTGTTATGGTATATTTACACCACGTCCCAAAGTGGAAAATTCTTCGAGTCCCTTCTGAGAAAATATAGACAACATTTCTAGAAAGACTTTGTATGTGGTTAATGACTAGATCTTGCAACCTCCGTGGTTGAGTGATTACGATCTTCGGCTAAGAAACCGGAAGTCCCGGGTTTAAACCCCTACCTGCCCAAGTATGTTTTATTTAATTTACTTAAAAATTTGATCATTTAAAATAGCAAATAGTATATTTGTGGCATGGTTCAAAGTGGTAGATACTTTCAGTGTCAATCTGGTGAAAAACCACCATTCAGAATCTAAACTTTACTTGAAATGGCTTTAGTCGTGTTTGGTGACCAGATTTGAATAGCTAGGCAATTTCCCACTGTCCTCTTTTTTTATCTCCCTCCCCCCACTTCCTTCAGCCTCACAACATATCCCAATAAGGGATGCTATCATCTCCCTGGCTCCAGACGGTTGGGAGCATTTGGGACTCTTACAGAATAATCTCATACTTTTCACTTACTCACATCCTTTTACTAAAACACGTATTTGAAAATAAGTTTTATAAATCATTGATTACTCACCCTCCAGCCACTAGAATCATCTGCATTTTGCATCAGGATGTTTTCACTGTCACAGTTTAGCTTGATTAATCCATAAAGTATCAATCTCCAGTCGCCACATCTCCGCTTCAGTTCGTTGCTCCGATCAGCATCCACAATATTTCGTCGGTTTGAATATAAAAAGGAACTTCTGCATTTTCAAACATTGAACACTTGAACTTCACATGAATAAACTTTGACACAATCATTTTATCGGCGAAAATTGAAAACTTTAGTTTCTTATTATTTTAATACTCTGCAAATGAAATGTTAATCATACGAATTAATCGAAGGAAACTTTGGTATATTTGATTTCATTTACTTTTATTGGGTTTTGTGAATACAGTTTTTTAGTCATTTGTAGGCTACACTATTACATTAAATTAAAATAAACATTATTTCTATTTCTAAACATCAATGGATATTTTAAAGTTGCATATCCTGTTAATGAATCGATGTTAAGGATTTTTAAATAGTTTGTGAACCTGGAAAGTAATGAACGAAAACTTGTTCGAAATATAATAACGATAGAGTTCACCTTTCTAGAGTTTCTATTTTATAGGTAATCACTAATTAATAGTACTCGGCCTTGTTCGAATTTTAAAGTACGCTTTTCCCAAATCAATTATTTTATTGCGTAATAAAAAAATGTGTCTTTTTGAAACATTTAATGGACATTAATTAGTAAGCTCCATACCCCCGATGGATATGGGCGAGCGGATAGTAGTGAAAACGACATGCAAAATTATCTGCAATATGTATTAAAAAATACAATTATTTTTAATTATTTGGTTTATATATATTACGTAGAAATAAAACAAACATATGTCAATTTATGTGAATAAATTAATGATTATGAGTTTCGTTGGTCACGAAAAAAACAAAACCCTTCGTATTGTTTATTAATTGTCCAAATATTGTTAGCAAAAAATTATTTTCTTTCGGTTTTTAATATTTATCAATTTTCATAGCATTTCATAACGTTTTTAATGCATTCCACTCTGAGTTCACTTAATTAATATGGTATCAGCGAAATAGGATATTCAATTTAGTTGGATTTTTAGTAAATAGTTCTTGGATCGGTAAAAAGGTTCCCGCGGATTGGTGGATAACGAATTAAGCAAAACAAAATAATTAATTATGGTACCTGTGCATAAAAATTCCCCAATGTACCCCCCGGAACTAGCAAATTTAAAGCAATGGAATTTCGGTAGATAATTCCGGGATCGAACAATGTTCTCGCAGATTGGTCGATAGCGAATTAAACAAAGCAGTGTATCCCCCGAGTTTTTGAATGAGTGCCAACCGGGCCGAGACTCCGCGGCGCCTCCCAGCAGCGGCATGGGGTCGCCTTGTAAAAATGTTGCAGTAATCGTTAAATCAAACCCCTCTGAACTCCGCGCACTTCCAGAGACGTATGTACCCTAGTCCGTACATCACACATACTATAATATCCATATGTATATATTTATATATAACTACATCATCACTAACCCTACGGTTATTTATTATACAAATCAAATTTCGATCACTGTATTTTCAATAAAACATAGCGTGACAGTAACACTACCGCTAACTCATACATATTTATATATTTAATTCGATTTAACATATTTTTTTTTAAAGTTTTCTAAAATTTAAAAAACGAACTTATTTTTATGGTTTTTACTATTAAATCGGTAAAAACATATAATAGTTTAAGTGCCTTAAAAAAAGTCGCCCAAAATATAACCGTACGGAGAGAAATAAAAACAACAAAATCCTCTTTCGCACTAAGTCCCATCGCTACATATACATATTGTGTTATTGTACATGAGCTTGGAAATTAATAAAAAATAATTTTAATGTTATTAAAACTAATATTCAGCTCTCGCCAAACTCTTACATATCCTATTTAAAAAGTGTTGGCATGTTCTTATATATATAGTTTTTCATTTTAAAAGAAAAGCCAACATTCCCAGGTTACAAATAACCTGACAATATTTAAAAATTTAAATCGATTATTACAATAAGCATAAATTGTTGCTCGTGGGATGATGGGGACTTATGTAATCGAGGAATTAAACTCACAAAACATTGGTAGAACCGGACGCGATACCAACTCGAAAAATATTTTTCATTTGAATCAGTGATAACCTGAAAAACCGCCAGCTTTGTCTATCCTCCACAGTCTCGTCTAGACTCTAGACAACAAAGAAGCCCCATAAAACCAAACGCAATATTGAATTTGCAAATATGTATTTAATACATTGCCTCTAGCGCTTGGAAGATTTTCCAGTAACTCGATTTGTTGTTTGCAATTTGAATTTTCGCCAAAATGATCTTAATCTATAAATCAAAATTCTATTGGCATCTAGAAGATAACCGATAACATATTTGAATGTAATTTTAGGAAATATTAATCATAACCATTATCAATATTAATTATCAACCCGCTCAAATATCTAATCCGCTGTTTAACAGATTCAAAATAAGTTTACGTAATTATTATAATTTTTTTTCATCATTTAAAAATTCACTACAAAAATTTGACTTTTCTTGGAAAAAAAATATTTTCATATAGTGACTAAAAGCAAACTGAACTGAGTGGTCGATAGCACGAAGAAAATACGCTCGTCAGGCTATTGCGTCATTTGTACCGAGATGTCCCACAGCAGGTCCTGATGGAAATAATTTCCCTCAGGGTTTATGTTATCGTTGAGGATGCTGTTTGCAGAGGCTTTTTGAGCAAAGAAAGGATTGAACTTGGGTCTTGACGATGCCCAGTTATAGGAGAGAGAAAATATAGAGGCCGTCTAACACATGCATTCCCTCAGTTCACGTTGTTTCAAAGGGATTTGAATCTTGCAACAAAGAGATGGATTATTTTCTTTCTTTATCAGTGATTCTACTAAAGAAAATAACGTCGTCTTATATGCGCGCAATATAATATATGGTCACATAAACGGACGGGATGCGTAGCTTTTGAGATTTTTGATTTATTATATATTTTGCGCATTTTGCTGTTTTTTAATTTTTTTTATTAACATTTTTCTATACTCTAAATTCAAATTAATAAAGCATCGTCGATTGAGATCCTCTATGTACCCTTTAATCAAGTCCGAATAGTTTACAGTAACTTCCTATTATATTATTAAATATGGGTTTTATTGTTTAACGTTGATTTGGTGGCTATTTTGAATTATATTAAACATAACTCTATTCTAACAACAATTGTTAAATTTGCATTTTTAAAAAATGCATTTTTATTTTCTGTTTCTTCTGTTTTGTACCTCTTGTAATTTTTTTTTTTTAATGCTTACAATTATTATTTATTTTCTGTTTCTTCTGATTTGTACCTCTTGTAATTTAAATTTTTCTTTTTTAATGCCAACAATTATTATTTCTCGCCGTTAGTAAAAGCCCCATGGGTGCTTAAAATTAAATAAGTATGTGGTAGGGTATCTTAATTACTTATAATTATTTCATTCAATTATGAGTAGGTATGTATTTTCCGCTAAATGGATTTAAAATGTCCACATTTCCAGACGGATCGTCGCAGCCGTCTGCGCAGACAACCATATGTCGTTGACGTAGTGACAAAAAGTTCTACTTTGTTGTTGGGGTATATATTATCCTTTAAATATTACACATACTATCCTTTAAAAATCACAACACCCATAATAAATTTATAAATCAAATAAAACACGGCCTCCATCGTCGAGGGGTAAGGCTCTCGACTACGAATCCGAAGGTCACGGGTTCAAATCCCGGCGTGCGCAAGTAAATTTTATTGGTGAAAGACCACCATTCAGAATTGAAACGTTGCTTGAAATGGCTTTTAGCCGTGTTTGGTGACCAGATCTGAATAGCCACGTATTTCCCCACCTTCCTCTTCTCTTCTCCTTCCCCTCCCCAATACCTTCAGCCTCACAACATTCCCCAAATGGGAATGCCATAGTCTCACTGGCTCCAGACGGTTGGGAGCAGTTGGGACTCTTGTCCGGTATTCAAATAAAAAAGAAAAAAAAACACTGCATACGTTACATAGGTAGATCTGAAATAGAAAATATAATAACACCAAATACAGAATAATACCGAAACCACTCAACTTCACTTAAAACACCTCTTCATACAATTATTTTTATTTTTTTCATCAATTTAATATAATGTTATTTAATATTTTCTAAATGAAATACTCAGCACGGGAAATCCCATTTTGTTATAAAAAAAAATAACATATTAGAACATTATTATTATTATTGTTATTATTATTGTTATTATTATAATATATATGGGTGAAATTTAATTATCTCGCATAATATCCAATAGATGCTGCCAAACTTGTAACCCTTATGAGTACCTTAATTTATCATGCATAAGTGATCATACATCGTATTCGTACGATAAGAGGTACAGAGTATATTCTTTACATATATAAATTTAAAGAAATATGATCTTCGCATTTCATGTCAGTAAAGCCGCAACGCACCGCGCACGAACATTGCTGTTATTGCATAACAATTGCTTATATTATTACAACGGATTACGTTGGAAGAAAATTACTTGAAACGCAATAATTTACATGAGTATGATTAATATCCTCTCCGGTCAGTGGCTGAGTTGGCATCGCATTTGGGTGTCACCCAGGCGTCGTGAGTTAAATTCCTCGGCTGGTCCTCCATTAGGACACAAGCAGCATCATCCGCTTACTGTGATGGTAGTGGGAGATTTTCAAATATTGTCAGATTATTCGTAACCAGGAAATATTTGTCTATCTTTTAAAAAATAAAAAATAATATTTATTGGTTTTCTGTGTATTTGGCAAGTTTAAAATAATTATATCGTTTCACATAATATAAATAATGTTACTAACAAACACGGTTTCAGTCTCGATTTTCGTTGAACATGAAAGATGGCGGCTTGTCTCATTTTTAGATAGTTAATTGAATAAAAATATTCCAAATCTACATAATGCAATCGTTGTAAATAAATAAAATAAATTGTAATTTTTGCTGATTCAAGGAATAATATGTTTCTGCTTTATAAGATGATTTTGAAATTAAAAACACCTTAAAAAATTATCTGCTTTTTAAAATAAGTTCGTATGTTAAAATGTTATATTCGATATAAGTGTTATAATCTTTAAATGTTTATGAATACAATGCCAATGATTATTAAATTATATTTAAGATTTATATTTATTTTATATATTAATCAATTAATTTATAAAATAAATATATAATCGTTGGAATCGTATTCATAAACTTAACAGTTCTCGAATATAACATTTCAACATACGAACCTATTTTAAAAAGAAGATAATTTTTTAAGATGTTCTTAATATTCACCGGAGAAATACTAAGACAGATTTTGATACTAAAATATCATCAAAAAATGGTTACACATCTTTATATTTTTACTTTATTAGATAAACTGTCAGCCAAAAGGTCGTTATTAGAAAATTTTGAAAAATTTTGGAAGTAAAAATCATTCCCGATGACAAAACCATGGCATGTATTTTTATATCATGATTTTCCTCATGGCGTCCCGTTTTCTGTAGGTAACTTCATTTGCAATTCACGGTTATTGCCCTCAGCCGTCTCAAGCTCACCGTAGCGCCATCTGCCCAGGTGACCTACCCACGTTTACCCATAAAATGGATAAAGGTCTCCGAATAAGATAATAGATAATCGTGAAGTCCGCCAGGCGTAAGTATTATGGAATGCCCGGTAAAAGTTCACTGTGACGTCATGAACACCGATACTCTTTTAAATGAAAATTATATATATATATATATATTTCTTTAATAATAAGTAACTATTTTGTGGCTTGTTTTAGTTTTTTTCTAATATCTAATATAGATGTGATAGTTGGGGGGGGGGCGTATACAGTATTTAAATAGTAGCTTTGTTTAAAAGACGAATGGAGACTTGACATGAAGACCAATAGAGGGACCTATCTGGTTCTAAAATCGATTTGGGAATGAAGCGGGTGCCCCCAGCTGTATTTTCCATATTATTTTGTTTGACTAGGTTTAAGATTAAGGTATACTATACAAAATATCAATTATATGAAAAACCTAGTTTCATCGTTATTATGGTAGGTACACTCGCTTACATGAATTCTATATTTAACCCGGATGATTCATATAAAAATAAAAATAAAATATTTGTCGATAAGTTGTTGTTCAATATATTTTGTAAGCTTTTAGCAATTGACAAAGAGGTCACTGCTCAGCTATACTTTCCGGAGCCCGAAGTACAGCTGGTTTTCAGCACTGCCTATACAAATTATATAAAATTACGTAAAATGTTTACACTTATAAAAAAAAGTTTTAAATATAAAAAGTTTTTTTACATAATCACTAACTCAAAAATCCATTTCATTATTTATCAGTGATATCATTCGCTGCAGAACTTCTTGAAGCACTGCAGTGATGTCGACCTTTGAATAAATAGTGGTATTTCATTCCAAAGTTATGTTGAGGAATAACTGTAACTACCCTCATTTAGGGCGTTAATAGGAACAGCTGGGAGGCCTGTTTCATACAAAACTAAGGTTGGATTTGAGGCCAAAATACTCACCTAAACCTAATGATTTTTTTTCATCAAAAAGTATAGTAAATATGTAGTAAGTGAATTATTTATTTTTGTTTTACATTATGAAATATAGGCCATTAAATAAACTGATTTTTCGCGATTTCAGAGGGACCATTAACAATTATTTGGGTTCTAACGGTGATTTAAAAAAAAGTTTTACCCCATCTACCTTGAAAATATAGTGAAATGTAAAATAAAAAAAAATAAAAAATATTAAAATATGCATTATGGTGGAATTTAAAGTAAATTAAAAACGATCAATTTACGCTGGAACTTAAATTTGCCGTACATGATTTAAAGTATCCCGAAAAAACGTTTTATTTTTATATGTTTACTTACACATTTTTATTTACAAAGCAAATATAATATGTTTTTTTTAAATACTATAAATCCGTAAATAATTTTCTAAGTTGTATCTAAATTAACGAAAATTAGTTTTTTTTCATAGCTTATCTTTCATAATTTAAAACAAAAATAAATAAAATACTTTTCAACCGTACTAGATATTTACTAAACCTTTAAAAAATTTGGATGGCTATTTTGGCCTCAAATCCAAAATTAATTTTTGTATGAAACAGGCGGTACAGCCGTTCCTTGTAAGGGACAAACCTGACATACCTTAACCTCCGATTATTGAGCTTATTTGTAAAAATGGGATTTTGATATTCGAATACATTTTTTTTTTCAAAAACAAACAATAACCATCATTTTCTTGTCGTCATTGGTCACTTGGCTGAATAACTGCCTAATAATCTGCCCCAACCCTAAATGTATAATTTTAAATGTTTTTATGCGTAAACTAAGCAAACAAAAGTTGTCACTGGAGCCAAAATACATTTTTAGGTACTCCAAGTAAGCTCAGGAATCGCTGGTTTAAGTGTGTCGGGTATGTCCTTTAACACCCTGTATATTATTTATAACGTAAAACCACGAAGTGATTGCTTTCTAAGAAATTTAAGTTACATAATTTCTTTGTATGTATATCACACATTTTTCTTTATCACAACATGTAATATTTCTTACTTCCTTTTCACCTTCCATGTATATTATATGTTATCTGTAATAATGTATCTTTCTATTTATATTGTTTTTTTTGCAATTTGGAATGAAAGATTTAGATACTTTATAAAAGAAGAAACATAACGCATATGCTCAAAGTATCTACTTTCAGAATCTGTCTGTGTAACGCGCTTTATCAATCGTAAAATGTAACTAGGCCCTTTATGTCAAAGGATTTACCCTTTTTCATTTTATTTCACGTTCTTGTTGAAAGGCTTTATCTTAATTTCTCTTCTTGCGGTTGCTTTCAAGATTATTTCGTGAAATATTTCAATCTCTAACGTGGTGAGAGAAAAATGACAATGGGACTGGGAGGCCATTGAAAACCACTATTATTTATGTGTATATATATATATACATCTAGGTGGGTACACAATAATGTAAAATGCTGTGCGAATAACCTGTTTGTCCAATTTTTCCATTGCTTTAAATATAGTACCTCTTTTTATATGAATACAGCACAAGAGTCCCAAACTGCTCCCAACCGTCTGGAGCCAGTGAGACTATGGCATTCCCAATTGGGGAATGTTGTGAGGCTGAAGGTATTGGGGAGAGGAAGGAGAAGAGGGAGAGGATGGTGAGGAAGAGGGGAAATATCTGGATATTCAGATCTGGTCACCAAACACGGCTATAAGCCATTTCAAGTAACGCTCCAATTCTGAATGGTGGTCTTTCACCAGGGCAATACTGAGAGTATCTTCCACCCTGGAACGTGCGCAAATATACTATATATTATTTTTAAATGAATAAATTGTGAAACAACACAAATTAATTAAATAAAAATTACTTGCGCACGCCGGGATCTGTAGTCGATTCGTAGTCGAGAGACTAACCCCTCGACCATTAGGCCGTCAATTTCATAAAAAAGACAAAGAAGTGTTTTTTTTTTGAAATATAAAACAATTAAGTCCTTGTATTATTTGGAAATAGTGGGGAGAATTTTTAATGTAATAAAAAAATAGAAATCAACAATGCATTTGCATTATGTATAATAAACGCGAGAATATTGTTATTTCCGTTTTGCTATCTGTGCGACTGTTCAACCTACTTAGTTTTTGCGTACACCTTCGGACCGCCGTGTTTTTCTAAAGCATATATATAGTATTTGAAATCAAACTAATAATAAAGTTTCAAATTTTATCCACTAAACCTTAAAAAAATAACGCAATCAAATCCGATTTCTGACATTCAGAAGGCCAGTTGATACGTATCTGGAGTTGTTTGAACATGAACAAACTAGTTTTGTTTGTCAAAATCCTGATTATCTCTACTTCCTTCCCCCAACTACCTATATATTGTATTTTAAGTTTATTTAGATATTAATTACAAAAAAATATAACATATATAATAACATCAATCTGTTGATATATAAATAATGTTTTCTTCTTATTATTATAATCTCCACAAGTTAAGCTCCAATTGCTCGTTGTTATGGGATGAATATTTACAATCATAATTATATAAAAACAGTGTACAGTGATGAATGAATAATATAAATAACTACACACGTAAATCAAAAAAAAATGTGTAATAAAATATATACATATATATATATATATATGTAGAATATTTTTCTCGGTGTACCCGCGTAATGTAGTCCTTAGAAGGACTTTTTAACTCCTGACGTTTCGGACAAATCACATTGTCCATCTTCAGAGGCCTTATGTCTTGAGTTTTGTTTTGAACTGATCGCTTGAGCGTGTCCGTTCAATCCAAAAGTCAAAACCTAAGTGGTTGCAAAACATTTTAATAGTCTAGGACGCATCTTACACCCGTGAAAATCTCAACCATAACATATATATATATATGTATATATATATATATATGTATGTATATATATTTCTATGTATTATCCACGATTAGGTTATTATTTACATAAGGTCGGGATAAAATAAACCATACGATAGTCTAGAATGGATCCCATTGACCATCCCTCGCATATACCTCCATATTGTTAGCCTCGCGAAACCTTTTTGAATACATTAAGTAGTTGCCTGTACTCTACAATTCTTCAAGGCCAAACTATCAGGAGGTTTCTTTCCACAAATCTTTATTCTTCCTCGGAATTCCCGTTCTCTCTTTCCTTATCTTAAATAACCTCACTTTTATTATAACACAGATATACCAGTCAAATTTTCGAGGTCGACCTAGTACGCAAATACATTAATAAGAAAAAAGTTGCAATTCAGCTTTGGTAATTTTGTACGAACGCAAGTTTCGGTACCTCAATAAACAAAGGGTTAACATTTTAAGCAAAATTGTATAATATGAAAAAATTAAAAAAAAAAAACTTCTCGTTGAATACTACTTTTATGTAAACGTCGGGAGGAATTACGTAATTTAAATAGATAGATGGAAACACCGGAGTTACGTCAACCATAGTGGAAGATACTCTCAGTATCGCCCTGGTGAAAGACCACCATTCAGAATTGAAACGTTGCTTGAAATGGCTTTTAGCCATGTTTGGTGACCATATCTGAATAGCCAGATATGTCTCTACCTTCCTCTTCCCCTTATCCTTCCCCTCCCCAATACCTTCAGCCTCACAACATTCCCCAATTGGGAATGCCATAGTCTCACTAGCTCCAGATAGTTGGGAGCAGTTGGGACTCTTGTGCGGTATTCATATAATTTTTTTTTTATAGAATACATTGTTATTTCTAGGTTGGAAATCATTATTCATGGAGGAATTCGACTTTAATATACATATTTTTGATCAAAGACCCTTTGTTACTTTCTTTCACTTATATATTTCAGATAGAATCGGTTTCGCCCTAATACAGGCATCTTCAGACTGGTACAATTTGAACTAAATCTATGGTACATATAGCATTAATGTCAGGAGTGAGCCCCATCGCTCTTTCTAATACTGCACATTTGAGACTGAGGTGTGTTTTATTGCTGACGGAACGGCTTTACAATTATATGTAACACTACTTTTCAAAAAAAAACATATTAGAATAGATTGTACTGCAATATGTCTTCATAGGTATTTCAAAGTGCACCAGCATTATAAGAAATATATTGAGATGATCCAAGCATTGCAAAAAGGAAAGGCTGTACATTTCACGATGCCAGAACTGATAGTTCGAGAGTTTTTGTTGATTCACGTTATCTGTTTCATTGTCAAAACATAAACCAGTTTTAAAAGCAGCAAAATTAGGTTATTCACCATTTAGGCGTTTCCACAATTTACATTTAAAGAATAGATTTTTTATGACAACCCTATTTCAGTATTATTCGGTAACATATCGGTGAGACAAAATCTTTATTTAGACAAAATGGACCATTGAAATATAGCTCATATTATTTTTGTTCCCGTGACCGATTTATCTCATTTTCTTAGATAATAAAGTCGCAAAGGATGCAGTTTGTTACAAAACAAGATCACATTCATCCCACATCACAATATGGTCTGAAAACTCAAGAAAACGTTCAATCCACGAATCGTGCTATAAGATTTCTCTACACCATGCTTGGCAAGAATAGTCAATTATCTACAGACAATAAAATACTCATAAACAAGACCACTATCAATATCATGTGCCGTGCCTATTTGAGAGAACGTAACAAAAATAAACATAAAACTCTCACAAACCTTGCAAAACAAGATCATTCAACTAATATTGAATACTCCTTTGTGGATCACGGTTAAAAACATTCCCTTAATAAAGGAATTAATGAAACAGGCCATGAAAGTCCAACGATAATTTCATTTTACGAGTATATGATGAAATATTTATATTTAATTATAAAATACCAAAAACGGTCTTCCAAACGGAATAACTCCAGCAGCATCTGTGCACTCGGTTTGTAGCACATTTATCCCATTCCCACAATTTCAACAAAACATTCAAAACGTAAACGTATTTTGATTGCATTAGAACAAGATTATTTTTTACAATAAAGGAATTCTGATTTTGAATTCGACCAAAGCCTAAAGTCATATATTTTTACTGTCATCATTCATTGTGACCCTAAACCAACACGTTCTTGGAAAGAGACATCGCTTAGAAGGAGAGAAGTACATCGTTCGTCTTTGTTGCATTGAGGAAGGTTCAGAGAAAGAGTACATATTGTTGAACTATGTAATCATTTTTAATTTTTAACATATTCAGATCGCGTGGTTGTCATATGAATATACACATTCTCTTTTGCTTCATTTCCCGTTCCACTATAAGCACATTCGTAGTACGGGTGGGAATGGGCCGAGAAATATAAAATAGTCCCTACATTTGATGAATGGGCAAAATAATATGTATGTTTATGTAAGCTCTTTCTTAGATAAATAGTAATTTATGGTCACGAAATAATACTAACTGTTTCTTGTGTAGGATGGGGGAACTAATATGGAAGGAGTTCCGTTTTGATTGTTAGTGGGTCCAACTAATTAGACATTTTCGGAAAAACTTTTTGCTTAAATCACTACTAAAGTAAAAAAATTATTTATTTTTTCAGAATTCAACTTCTATGGAAGGCGATTTGATACGAATCGATGTAGATTCCGAATTTTAAGCATGTTTTTCATGAGAATACCAGCTGTAAAGACCGCCATATTCTTCACAAAAAGTACTTTTTATAGAAAGATTAAAGTTTTCTATTTTCATATGAAGCGGTAACTCGGTGATGTGACATTATAATTTAAAAAATAAAACAATAACTTTGTTTTACATCACTTTTATTTATACTTTAGCCGACCGGGTTTCGCTACTACCGTAGCTTCTTCAGGGCAGTATACAACTAAACTATGAAGTAGGATGCACAATGCACATGTATTATAGATTAATACAAACAGGCGAGTGAATGGCCAAGGGTGGGAGATCAGCAGGTACCTGCTGACCTGGAAGGGTGTGTACTTTGTTTATTGGGAATAATTTAAGGATTGGACTTTTATTTAAATTTATTGGATTATTTATGAGTCTACTATTAGTGTTTTTGGTTTTCCTTATTTCTAATACCTCTAACTTATCCAGTCAAATGCCGGTTTCATTTTTATGTAGTAAACTAGTGCCTGTATTTTTATTGAATGTGTGGTCTATTTCTAAGAGATTGTTAGCAAATTTGGAGAGCCCATTATGATTAATAATGGGTAATTTGGCCATTCACTCGCCTGTTTGTATCAATCTATAACACATGTGCATCCTAGTTCATAGTTTAGTGTATACTGCCCTGAAGAAGCTACGATAGTAGCGAAACCCGGTCGGCTAAAGTATAAATAAAAGTGATCTAAAACAAAGTTATTGTTTTATTTTTTAAATTAAAGTTTTCACTAGTTAGGATAGTTTAGGATGTATGTATGATCGTATGAAAAATGTTGAGATTCGTAAAGAATGCAAGGCTGATGTAATCGTAGTGAGCAAGATCAAGAAAGGGACGCTTAGATGGTTTGGGCATGTAGAGCGAATGAACGAAGAGGAGTGTAAGGAGAATATATGATGCGAATGTGAATGGAAGAAGAAGCTGGTGACGTCCGAGGAAGACAAGACACGATAAAGTGAATCAAATACTTGAGTCGGGTCATGTCAGAAGTCGGAATAACAGAAGAGAATGTATGAGACGTTGTATGAATGTGAATGAAGAAAGAAGTGTGTGCCAAGATCGAGTTGTTTGGCGGTCCGTCCTCTCTGCCTACCTCTGCGGGGAAACGGCGTGATGGTTAGTTAGTTAGTTAGTTAGGATCTAATTCATTCGTGGATCACTAACAATACAATAAAGGTAGACCGCTCTCATTTTCAATGAAGAAACTAGAGAGTAAAAATGTATAGGTTAAAAGTTCTTCTGGTTAAGAAAACAACTTAAATGAATTAAAAACTCAAGGCAGAAGAGGTGTACCACAAAACTATGGATGGGGTGGTAAGAAAGTTTATTGAAGAAGAAGAAACATGAATTCCTTATAATTATTTATCGATTTGATTCGATTTTTCATGGATACGTTGTAATGTATCGTAGCAAATATGATAGCAAAAACAATTTGCGTTTTTTGTGAGTAGAGTGTTTCATTCTAGCATTCTAGTCGATGAAAACTGAAGATTACAAAATGGATGTAAAATATGTGCTACTTTTACGTCTCCCCCAGTATGCTCATACATGCTGATAATTAAATCACACAAATATTTTTTTCTTAAATAAGACTAGTAGTAGTAGTAGGGGTAGGTAGAGAGGACGGACCGCCAAACAACTCGATCTTGGAATACACTTCTTGCTTCACACATGGACTTCTGACATGGCCCGACTCAAGTATTTGATTCACTTGATCGTGCCATGTGTTGCTCGGTCGTCCCCGGCTTCTTCACCCATTCATATTCGCGTCATGTATTCGCCTTACACTTCTTTCTTCGTTCATTTGCTCTACATGCACAAACCATCTAAGTGTCCCTTTCTTAATCTTGCTCACTACGCTTACATCAGCCTTAAATTCTTTACGAATCTCAACATTTTTCACACATTATACATGGTTTTACCACACATTCGTCTCAGAGATCTCATTTCTACAGCAGTCAGTCTACTTTCATCAGTCCTCTGCCAGTTCCATGCCTCACTGCCATACATGTCACCTACATATTTCGTGCAATACCCATAAATATAACATCAAATATATTTTTAGTAAATTTAAAAAAGTGTTCCTCAACTACTAACTAAAATAAATTAGACATTATGTATCTCTGGTGTGGTTTATGGCTAATTTTGTGGAATGGTCCTATTTAAAGAGGTAATTAAATAAGTTTACGCCAGGGCCACCGCCGGAGTGGGTGCATGGAACTGCCGTTGCCACCGCGCTCGCGTATTTGTGCAAACTTTTGTTGCAACCCGTGGCGGGCGGCAGTTGGGAAACTTTCGGTGACAGTCTTCTGAGCATCAAATTTGGGCGACTAGCCCTCTGCTGGTTTTGCGATATGTTAGCATTAAAATCCTTTTTTTATTTTTATTTAACGATGTTAAAATGCAAATGTTTTTCGTACGAATGTATATAATTCACAACCTCTCGACACTGAGTCTAATTAGTAGACTATTACGCTACTTAGTATTTTCTCAAAGAACAAGATTTAATTAAAAGCGGAAGATTCAAAGAGTCGGAAAATTCGGAAGATTCAAATGCCAATAAAAAACCATATGTATATTACAGGAACATAATTTGTACCTATGTTTGAGTAACCGAATAGTTGGATTGTGAAATAAATTTGTGCGATTTGCGGAGAGAATGGAATCGTGCTGATAACATTGCAAAAATGAATATCTGACAGTATGGTTTGATTATTATTTCATATCTACCAAATTTTCCTGATATCGATAATTCAAATTCTCATATTTTCAGCTCTTTATACAACGGTCTCCTTTAATAACTGCTTTTAAATAGACGATTAATACGATTGCTTAACCTTAAAATAACCGATTAACTTTAACCTTGAAATCATCAAACAAAAGGGGAGTGGAAATAATATAGTGCTAATAATAATAAAAAAAAATCACAACAAAATGCATATTATTGATAAAAAAAATCTATTTATTTTTGTTTAGATAATCAAAATTGATTAAAAACACGACTAAACCCAACATTTATTTAAAATCATTTTTAAATTATGATAATCACGATTTATGGAAATAGCACAATCATAAAAGTAATTTAAGACACTGTTTGTTTCCATTAAACAATTTTCCTAGTTAACATAGTAAGAATAAACCTTCACGACTTGATCGTAATAGAAATGGCGTGTTTCCGCTAGAAATTCTAATTTTCCCATCGCCATTTTGAAAGAGACGTTCATTGGTCAAAGTCTCGCTCGGCTGGGCAGACCGGTGTCTAAATCATACATTATTGTTAATAGGGCCATACCGTTTGAACGGTCGTATGCCTTAAGCTTATCTTCTTAGAACACCTTCTTGTTAAGTGCCGGAAAGGGATTTATTACGTACTATTTGAAACCGTGTATGTGTTACGGAAGGTTTTACGGTTAATCCACAGGGATGCTAAGGAATTTATTGCTCAAGTCAAAGATACTTATTCAACGTTTTCGCTTGATTCTTTGGAGTGAGATATCAGTAGGTACCATAAATTAAATAGACAAAAGCTCTACACAATCATTCATGGCTGACTTAAAACAATGGAATGAATTGTACCGGAATCGTAACAGGATTCATATTTTGAAGATTCCCGGTACCTCAGGCAAAGTTGGGAGAAGCAACTCCAGAGGCTGCACCACCACCGAAATGTTCAATAAAGCAATATACACATTTTAACGTGTTTGTTCATTGAGGGTTTTTTGATTTTTACAGCCTTTATGAAGTGCCTATCCCAGGTGGGGAGGAAATTAATGTGCTAGCCACTAGCCGTAAAATTATGCCAATTTTTTTAATTATTGTAGCGAATCGGAAGTCATCCACAACGCACGTTTGATCGCAATGGCGCAATATTGAAAATTTTCCCATAGTCGTGTGTAAATACAGTAGATTGAATGTGTTTTTGAATAGTACCTATGGAAATAACTCTCAAATATTACTTAATTGTGATTATCTGTTTCTTACACAAAAAGTTTTTTTTTTTTTTACTATTGTATTATTTGTGTGTATATGGTATATATATTGATATATTTTATGAAAACCATAATGTGAACTATTTATACCTATAAATACGTCACATAAAATATTTCTGACCCTTGTAAACTATTTATTTCAACTACATCACATTATTGAATAGAGCAAACACTGCTACCAATTAATATTTTTGTTTAACAAATAATAAATATGAATTATTTCCTATAAATTAAATTTTAATTTAAAAAATCTAATATTTTATATCAACTTGTCTCATTAATATTTTCGTTCACAATCTATGAGTATTTTCATTTGCCGATTTCCGTGAACGTAGAGAAATATTTCATTTATACAATATTTTTGAAACTGAACGATTTTGCGTAAATTTTCTCACTTTTTGCATGTACTATATAACTTTGGCGAAGTATTTTAATAAGGTAATAAGTAAATTAGAGGAAATAACTTAAATTAATTTAGTTTAGAAGATCACTTCCTTAGGGCATAGGTAATATAGATCTACGGAGTAAGGATATAGATAATGAATCTGATTATTCCGTCTTCCTCTTTCGATCGATTATATGTAGAGTCTGATTAAAGAAGTTATATGAATGTTCAACTCATTTATTTCTCCAAACTTGCGGAAAGTGGAAAAACTTAATTCTTTTATACTACTGCTGTAGGCTCCTACTAAGGAACACGAGGTATAAATGTGTAAGTCCGTGATACTATTGAGATTTTAAACTTTTCTCTTTATGGGCTTGTTAAATGAAAATTTCAAACCTTTAAACTAACACAGTGCTGGATTCTGGATTTTGAAGTTTGAAGTTTGGCATCAAATTTCAGCTCGATCAAATGTAGAAAGAGGCGTGGAAACATAAATCTGACAGACATAATAACTGTGTACGAGAAAATCTGTTGGTGCAATATTTGAAGCAAAACAAAAACTCTTGAAAGGCCATCTAAATTAGATCCGCTTGGAATTTAAAATTAAACATAACTATTTAAAATTAAACATGACTATTTAAAATTAAACATGACTATTTAAAATTAAACATGACTATTTAATATTGATCATGACTATTTAAAATTAAACATGACTGTTTAAAATTAAACATGACAATTTAAAATTAAACATGACTATTTAAAATTAAACATGACTATATCTGTCGTGGGCTATGGCTTTGAAATTTTTAAATGATATAAGACGCCATTTTTTTGGCATTTTTGGTTAATTTTTTTAAATATAGTTAAGCATTGCAAAATACACAAAACAGGTACTATTTTAGAAAATGTGTAGTATTTATTATCTCCAATTATATTTTGGGGAAGAAAGAGTTTTTAAACAAACAAAAAGGAGATGGGTATAAAAAATATGTAAGCGTTGACTTTTTTTTACGAAAACATAAAATACATGATACAGGTATCCACTTAGTTTTATTGCTTTAGACTGGGGTATAAAATATGTAAAGCCATTTATGTTTCAAGAGAAGTAATGTCGTCGAGCGGCCATTATGACAATCGTTTCCGAACGGAGAACATTTAAATTCGTTCTTAATTAAAACTTACTTATGGGTGAATATTCTCAAAAAAATAAAATTAATGATTCTCACAATATCAATTATAATAATAGTTTCAGAATACCTAAGATATATAATAAATTTTAAGCAGTTTTACAAAACTAGTTTATGCAATTGAAAGTTTGAATTTTTAAAGGATAATTTTTAGTTTTACCCGGCATTGCCAACGTTTGAATAAGTTTTTGTTTTTGTTTTTAAATAACATTTGACCAAATTTATTAAAAAAATTAAAAATATTTTTCTCTTTATTGTTTCATAAATAAATCAATACTTCGTGGCTCCATAGTTCATGTCGGAAAAGACGATTCGGACTGAAAACATTTGTGTTGACAAAATCCAGAAAATCTAGAGGAAAAACAATTATTTACTTACATAACTTCAAAACTTACAGTTTGTTCTGCTTTAGTTACCACAAAAACAGACTTTCAACTAAATTCCGGATAAGTACAAAATGGAACGTAGAAGACATGAAAATCTGTTTTAATTAATAAGTTTTCATAATAAATTGATGTATGACTTTAGATCAAGGAAAATTTCCAACGTATAATGCTTTCCAAAAACTGTTCATTGTGGAACTTTGTATAGCACTAAAATAACTTGAAAATGTGCAAAATAATATTTTTTTTCTATAAAAACCATTGAAATGGGAATAAAAATGTATTAAAAACATACTGTTGCTGCCAAGAAACAATTCGCATTAGAAAAATAGTGCCCGGTGTTACCTACTTTCGCCATAAAATTGTAGGCAAGGCTACTTAATAAGTTGGTGCTTCCTGCCAGGTTTTATGATGTGATCAGCCCTGAAACTTTCGCCCATTCATTTTTGGCATCGAACTAAAATCAGTAGCGAGTGGTTTGAAAACATAATGATGAATATACCTACATATACCTACAGTATGTTAATAAAAACTGGAAATTAAGTGTAATAGACCGAAACTAATCATTTCTTTGGGAACACCAATTATGAAACAAATTCAGGTTTATACAAATGCGAGGTTATGCTCGTTTCCAGAGGTTTTACATTTAGAGGAAAAATTGCTGAACACTTTTTTAATGTTTTTCAACTTTTTCCGTTTTATTTTTTTTATTTATTTTTTTATTTATTCAACTTATCTAAAAAATCGCGTCTTCAATGTGTAGGTACACTTATATTGCCAGCGTTAAAAATAATAAGCTCGAATAATCAGTTTTCTTATAGAATATGTTGTAGAATCATCTCGTTTCAGGAATTACCAATATTCACTTGAATCAGTTTTTTTAAAGGCGTATTCGTTATTCCTTGCCATTTGCTTTGCTGTTGCCATTTATAACAATTTTAACCTACTGATAGCAGCGCCCTCCATTTTTGTTCTCGTTCACGTTTCCTCGGCAGATTGTAGATACATATGAATTCGAGCAGAAAATTACATTAAACTCTTCTAAATTTTATTAAATATACGAAAAACAATTTTTAGAGAGTTTAATTGTGCGGTAAATATTTTTTTAGCACAAATTTGAAATCATTTACAATCATTTTACCTATTTTTTGACGTGTGTAAGGTATGTTTCTCTCCAAGTGTAATTACATTCACCTATAATTTTTCTGTTTGTAATTCTGGCAGTGAAGTATTGGTATGTGAAATTTACGCTTCTATAATTTCTGCATGTAACCATCATAGACAGTGGTGAAAAATTATCTGTCGCCGGGTAAAGCACCTCCAAAGTTGCACCAAATATTCTCCGTAAACTTTAAAACTAAATCCATCTAAACTTTGACGGATACTCGGAACCGTTGCCTTTTTGTGTAGGAAACGAAGCCTGTAGCAAAAAAAATCTTCTTGAAAACTACCTTCGTGAAACGTTCAGTAAATGACCTAAGTATACATATTGCGATGTACAACGCGGATACAAGACTATGACAATTTCGAAAACATCGAACTGAGATAATGAGTGTTTTTTTAAATTCTTCCAAGTGCATCTGAAGAAATTTTGCTTCTCAACGATCCCACCCATTTTATAGAATCTAAATTTTATATACTATGTGGTTTTAGCACATAATTCTCAAATATTTTGATAAAAAAGGTGGTGCTTTATTTATGGCGATAATAAACTTTATTACAGTAAATGATCAATTTGTATATTGTTCTACTTATATACATTTTTACTTATCATGGTTTTGAAGGGTTCAAAAAGACTCTTTTTGCTCCCCAAAATCATTCATAATTAAAAAATGTATTTCTTGAGACAGTTTTGTATTATTCACAGTGCGAT
>JAHDVE020011743.1:0-25000 GCA_022606495.2 Halesus radiatus
AGTTTTACATTTTCCCCAGTTTTACACATTTTTTATCATTCCCTTGAAAAACGTAAAAATGAAGTTTTACAGTATTTATTATTTAGTTGAGTAAGATTGTTATTTTTGTGTTTATTTGATTTTGAAATATGTTATTTCCAACACAAGCGCAATTTGCAATGTGAAAAAATCTCCCATTTTCATCTATTTATTATATATTTTTTATTACATTTTTTTTTATGATTTAAAAGAGTGAATTAAAGGAGAAATTCACAAGACTAGGTGAATCAGACTGAATTGATTCACAACTGCTAATGAATCTGCCCATGTCTATTGCGTACACACTTATATAGTTCTGGGGCTTAGTGCTTAACGTACCAAAGTCGATAATCTCTATTATATTCCACTAAAGTTCTTAAAAAAGTGAGAACTATAATTCAAAACCACCGTACTCGTTATATAATGTGACGGAAGACCTAGAAGACCACCATGGTAATGCTGAAATTCACAATGCCTCGTTATTGTTAAAATAGTAGTTAGTCTAGGAACGTATATACATGCACAAGGTAAAATAATATGATTGGGTTACCGACAATGCAATCAATTTCATTAGCATTGATTGAGTCTCGCACTTATGTTCAAAATATGATACGTTAAGTGAAGCCAAACAAACAATCAACACTCAGATTGAAAACGCTTAAATATTTTATAGATTGAAAAGAAAGCGTGCAGTTTTTATTTGTTTTGTTGAAATGTCAATCAACTTATTAATTGATATTAACTGTATTTCAGGTGAACGACGAAGGCTACACCCCCCTGATGGAGGCTGCCAGGGAGGGTCACGAGGAGATGGTGGCGCTGCTCTTGAGCCAGGGCGCTAACATCAATGCGCAGACAGAAGAGACCCAGGAGACGGCCCTGACGCTGGCCTGCTGCGGGGGCTTCTTGGAGGTAAATACACTGTCAAACTGCACTGTACCGAAATTAGATGTTTTGATGACTGCCACTACCATTAAAACATCTGGAAAAGATATTGCCTTTGATGTTTTGTTCTATCAAAAGTTTCTATCGTATTATGCATCTGTTTCTGGTTAAATTTCATTCAACGATTATGGTATTATTCTTTCATTAGTATGATGTTCAACTATTTATACATTTTCTGGATATTTAAAGGATTGAGAGTAAATTGAGTCAAAGTGCAGTTTTGATTTGTTCCATGTACAAAAAATATGTGATGTTTTCAGGTGGCAGACTTTTTGATAAAGGCCGGCGCCGATATGGAGCTGGGTGCGAGCACACCACTCATGGAGGCTTCACAGGAGGGCCACCTGGAGCTGGTGCGCTACCTGCTGGAGACGGGTGGGGCGGATGTGCACGCGCAAACACAGTCAGGCGACACGGCGCTGACATACGCAGCGGAGAACGGCCACACGGATGTGGCCGATCTGCTGCTGCAGTACGGCGCCGATCTGGAGCACGAGTCGGAGGGGGGCAGGACGCCGCTCATGAAGGTGAACCATTATAACAAACATTAACCTACACCACACTCGATATGGTCCTGCTGCTGATAGTCCAATGGTTACCTCTTTCTGTTGGTTGTTGTTTATGCTTTTGAATTTACACTCTGCTGGATGTCACTATTCCTTTTACGAAAGTTAAACTTTGAAAGAGTAAACAAAATGAATTATTTATTGGTTGTACCCATCTAAAAACTACATTTCTTATTTAGGAACTAATGTTTTGGGAAGAGTGGGGAGATTTAAAAAAGCAAATTGAATGACTTTCATTCTACTCTCATTCTTCTTATGGAAATGATCATAAAATTAAATTTAACCCACTAATGTAATTTGCAGGCGTGTCGAGCAGGCCACCTTTGCACCGTGCAATTCCTAGTGGGCAAGCGTGCAAATGTGAACCGTACCACCACCAACAATGACCACACGCCCCTCAGCCTGGCCTGCGCCGGTGGTCACCAGGAGACGGTTAAGTTCCTGCTGGCCCACTCTGCCGACCCCTTCCACAAGCTTAAGGACAACAGCACCATGCTAATCGAGGCGGCCAAGGGGGGCCACACGCCTGTGGTGCAGTGCCTCCTGGACTACCCGCACTCCATCATGATGGCACCTGCACCCCCTCCGCCCCCGCCGCCCTTGCAGATCATACCTGGAGGTGAGGAGCTTGATTGTAAATATATTGCTTTTCTATTATCAACTTTACGGTGTCTGGGATTTCTCAATAGTTAAATTATTTTAAACTGTTAAAGGAGAGAGAATTAGCCCTTTGGGGCAATGCAATTAGTTTAGTGTAAACCATAGGTTCCAGAACTTTTTCCCATGGGCCCCTTTGCCGTTCTTTTTATTTTCCTTGGATCACTCCTCCCCCAGCCTGTCCGTTCAATACTGAACTCAATACTGGTACAATACTGAACAAGTGGTATTTATTCACTACACGATGCATTGCTGCTGGTATGAAAAATTGTAAAAACTTGCACATGAATGTGCCTGCGTGGACACTGAGGTGGTCCAGGCCTATATAATAAAAAAATAAATCAAATATAGGTGTAGCCGTACCCTTGATTTGTTACACCTACCATTCCTATGATGTGTTAAAAATTTCAGCCCCTTATCTTATATACAAGGGGGTGCTCATCGAATTATAAGTTTTTGACAAAATTTCAGGATTTTAAATAAAACACGTAATTTAAGGTTTATTAATATTACAAGTATTTTAATCAAATAAGTATACAAATTATTTAAATATGAATAAAATTTTGTAACAAAGTAATATTTAACATAATATTAGTCGCAATCTTTCAAAACTATGTTTGTTAACTCCTTTTTGGATGTTTCAGTGGAAACGATTTTTCTGTTTTGTTCAACGATGTGAAGTAAAAATTGCTTTTCTTCCTCAGTCTTAGTGAGTAATAATAATAATAATATTCGGATGATTTTTATAGCGCCGTTTTTGTGAAAAATCACCTCAAGGGCGCTTTACAAATCTTACTTCCTATTCTTACATTATTCCTATATTAAATCTATGACATTTTTTTTTTCGACACTATCATTATACATTATTTATAGACCATATAAAGGATGCAGTTAAATTATCAAAACTAAGTTTTCATACATGTTTAATTGAAAAAAAAAATAGAAGCTATCTGTATTTATTCCTTACGATATATTGCAAGACGCTAATACGAATGATAGGAGTTATGTGAAGTTGGGCGGCGGGTGAGGACGGGGGCCGGGGGTACTGATCCTTTCTTCCAATCTTCTTTGTCTTTGTTGGTGACGCCCCTCGGCTGCGTAACGGAACGCTCGGTGTTGGTTTGCCCATACGCCAGGTGGCGCTCGTCGGCCGGCTTCAGGATCTGGAAAGACCACATCAGCGTGTCGTCTATTTCTCGCCCCAGCCGGTGGTATCCTTCTCGGGGTCGGACCACAGCAGGCCACGGAGCAGCCTTCTCGGGCACGTCCGTGGGCCGCATGATGCACCGGATCTGCTCCGTGAACTGGAGGTCAGAACTCAGGTCGCTGTGACAGCAGAAGATCTTCTCGTCAAATGTTTTTTATTTCCTATTGCGCCTTTCTCGGTAGCCACGAAATCTAATTTTGCGGATTGCAGTTGTGGTACAGTGTTCAAGGTTATACAGCGATATCTTTGCAGCTTATTAAAGGCTCCAAAATAGCACATTCACCATTAAGTTTGAGTTTGAGTTGTCTAGCTCGTATACGATATTGTTTACAATCACCACAGTTCAAAGAATAACATTGTAAATCATTTACTTTGGGACACTTTTAACAAGCAAAAGGTCTTTTAATAAGCACATGTGTCGAACGCTTCGACCGACCGATGCTTTTGGGTTAGTTTAGAGCAACGTGACAGATTTGAACTTAAAATATTTGGGTATTTATTTGATTTTTTATTATAAACTTGATTTAAGCCCGAAACGGCCACACTAAAATTATATGATTTTTATAAATGTAACCTATAAATTATTGCGGTTATTTTACGCTACTTTAACACCGGAAAAATTAAGAACTAAGCAATATTTCCCAGATAAACTGGAGCGCTTATAAAAAGCTGCCGGCTGCTGCGAGAGCGCCAAAATATCGTGTTGTAATCTTCAAACAGTTTAACTCCTCTCTCCGCTGTATCATTAACAACACGCAAATTTGTGACGCAGCTTTTGCCTTGAAGGTAATCAACATTGTCATTCCAAGTCTCAGGAGGTAATTGCAAGAAAGAGTCCTTGATTTCAAGAACTAAGAGTGTTTTCAACGTTCTTTGTGTTGCAAAAGCATCTAATGTAACCTCTGAGGAAAGCTTAGCAGAGTCACCTCGTACTGAACGATTACCGACATCAGAATTTATTTTTTGAACAATGGCCTGTTTCTCAGCATCAGACAGCTTGTCAGAAAACAAGGCAAATGCAAGTAGTTCATCTGAAAAATCCATAAGTGACGCTCTAAGACATCCCTAGCTGCTATACTGATTTCGGAATCAATGGATTCATACAATTTTAAGCTCTTCCAAAGTAGTAAGTCATTTACTGGCGCATCTGCTGCCAAAGGCGCTTCGATCCAAACTTTGGTGTAGATGAGCACACCAAAACTAACAAATCGAACAATTTGTTTTTCTTCTCTCTTGGTTAGTTTAAATGCTTGTATTTTATTTCTAAAGAGAAAAATCTTCAAAGCATACAGCAATTTCGCCATCCAACGAGCATGATGAATCGGACCTGGAGCGCGCCAATGTATCTTCGTAGGAGGTTTGTTCAAAACAATCATGGTGAGCTTTATTAGCTCTTCGTAATCATCACGAACATGATTATCTATAGAGATAGAGTGGTTGTAAGACTCTCAAGAGTATTTTCAGCGAACTGTTCTGCGTTCTTATCGAGGTCAAGACAATCATAGTCCTCCTTCGGTAATGTTTCCCAAATATAAAAAATGTAAAATGCTTAATTTGTACTTTTTAATATATTATAATAAAACTAATATAAACTTTTTTCCACTTAATTTTATTTGACTGTAACCAGGTTCAGCTTGTCAAGACCATCTTCAGGCTTATATACACAAATATGGGGGAGGGTAAGAGGGTGGTCTACGAGGATTTTATTCGAATATGTGGGTTTTCTTACAATTGTTACTAAGTGGTCTTTGGCTGTCTAATTTCTAATTATTTTGGTTTTTTCCAGTAGGCTTAATTACCTCGGACTTGTGGCCTTACTTCAATAATGTTTGGGAAAAACCTTAAAAGTAATATGCATTATTAATGACCTGGAATAATTATATCACCATAAATATAATAACAATTTGACAACACTAAAAATTAGGTCATTAATAATGCATGATACTTGTAAGGTTTTTCCCAACAATATTGAAGTAAAGCTACAAGCCCGAGGTAATTATGACTACTGGAAAAAACCAAAATAATTAGAAATTAGACATCCAAAGACCACTTAGTAACAATTGTAAGAAAACCCACATATTCGAATAAAATCCTTGTAGACCACCCCCCTTACCCTCCCCCATATTTGTGTATATAAGCCTGAAGATGGTCTTGACAGGCTGAACCTGGTTACAGTCAAATAAAATTAAGTGGAAAAAAGTTTTATATTAGTTTTATTATAATATATTAAAAAGTACAAATTAAGCATTTTACACAAAAATTTCAAAAACAACACTCGATTGAGCATCCCCTTTTTACTTGAGCCATCTCGCTGAAATTTTACTATGTTATTACTATGAATACATGTAACAAATTCACGGAGCGGTTCATATGAAAAATAATAAAAAAAAAATTTTGGACCACCCTAGTGGACACGGTTCGCTTTAAGTGTGCAGTAGGTTTGTCGAGCGAAACTTATTACGGTACCCTTACTATGCGTGCAGTCTAAATGAACTGAAATTCGTGGACCCCCATTTACATCTTGTGGACCCCCATTTTACTTCTCCCTGTCATGGACCCTCTGCAAATCTATATGGACCCCGAGGGGTTCGTACGGACCACTTTGGGAACCTATGATGTAAAGAAGTAAACTGCTTGCTTAAGTGCCTATTAACAATTGGCTACAGCTCGAAGTATTCACTATGTATAATATACAAACATTTTTATTTGATTTGAAATAATTATTGAATTTGAATCATCCGAGTACCAAAACACGCATAAAAACCTCAGAGCTTATCATTTTAGTCTTAAGTTCTTATTGAGGCTTGAAAATGCCATATAGGCAGTCGAGTTATAACACCCCAAAATAATGAACATTCTTCGATGGTCGCAGAAAAAGGCTATTCATATTCAGCATGCAAATTATCAAAATATAAAGTATTTGCCGTAAAATTCATAAATAGCACACATGAAAATAGCCTACTGGGCTTACTGCATTCTTAGGCCACTCGCTGACAGTCCGATAAGGAATTAACGTAAACCGGGCGCAGCAAAAATGTGGAAAATGTTTTGCTCCATGGACTCGCTCACGGGTCTGCAATGATTTGTAGTTAGTACACTGTCGATATTGCATATTTCTGTTTTTCCACCCCGCATTTAGTATATCATTGAGTGAGTCAAGTGAGTACGAGGTTGTGGAATTTTACATTTATTCACAATGCTTTTGTGATATTATTAATGTGCCTTATTAATAAATTCGTAAGAATATTTTAAAAGTGATTTTTAACTAAAAGGAATTGTTATTAATAAAAAAAGTTCCTTAAACGATCTCGGCGTTGATGCGATAATATCGAGAAGCTACTGAAACCTTGTACCGCTTCATGTATACTGGAGGTACGTTGCACCGCACCTGCTCCACCCCTGCGCCGTCAAGTGGCACCAATAGAAATTTGTGGAACGGCTCGCTATCGGTATCACGCATTCAGTTTATGTCAATTCCGTACCGAAACATTAGCGAGAGGCCTTAGATTGATAAAAATGAGCCTAACTTTAGTTATTGTTTCTACGAAATCAACACAACAATATTAGTTGTCCCTCTACTCTCAGAAATAGGCCAATATTTCGAAAGTAGGACATTAGCTTATTAGGATTTGAATGAAAAATATACTTATCAAACATGAATAATTATTTTTTTTAACTGACACATCTAAATTCTAGGACTACACATTGCAGAGCACAGTAAGGTAGGTCTATAATTTAATTGATTTACACATCGCAGTTGTTCGCAGTCAAGGGTTAAAGGTTAAAAGGGTTCATCACATGGTTCAATGTGCCGCTCCAGACAATAAAAGCATATGGGAAGCACATTGTTTGCGTCATGAGATCTCGGTGCCACATTATTCTTGTTACAATATCTGACTAATATTGTAATTATTTTTTAATAGTGGAGGTCGGCACCGGGTTGGTGGGGACTGCGGCTGTAGGAGAGGAGGGGGTGGTGCCCGTGGCGGGAGGGATGTACTCCCCCATGGGCTTCCCCCGCTCCCTGCAGCCGCTGGTGCCCATTCCCCAACACCTGCTGCCCATGAACCCCGAGGAGGCCCAGTACTATGTTGAAGGTAGGCATTGTGTCTATTCAGGTGTATGGAATCCCCTCTGTGCTTGGTCATTCATCCATTTGTATCTTTATTACTGTTACTGTTTTTGCTAACCGACTGCGTACAACTGTGATGTGTAGTTAATTGTGCCAAGCTTACGGCGCACCGCAATCAATGTGTAGTGTGAACTGCTAGGATTTAGACTGTTTCAGCAAAATTAAAGTTCCGTGCCGTGTTACAGAAACGTGTATTTGCTTCATTTTTATTTTATTTTTTTGCAGTTTTGGGAATTTTCGAAATATTGGCCTTTATTTTCGTAAATATTTTTAATGTTAAATTGCATAAGATGCCATTGTTTGATGAATTTAAGTAAGTGATTTTCTAAGGTTTTTATTAGGTACATTTCAAACAGAACTTTCTCATTGCATATTTATTGAAGCTTAATTGTGATGTTGCACCTTTATGGTTTGGGGCAGTCAATACATATTCATAGAAATTGATGTTGACTGCTGGATTGATTGTTTCAGGCTGGAATGATGGCTTCCTGTACCTGTCCTCTCCGCAGAATGAGGGCCCCGACTCGCCCCCTGAGGTGGGGGCAGGGCCGGGTGGCGGCCCCCCTCAACCCCCGCAGCAGGTGCAACTGCAGCAGCAACAACAGCAGCAGATTGTGGTGCAGCAGCACCAGCTACAGCAGTTGCAGGCGCTCCAGCAGCAGCAACAGCAGCAGCAGCAGCAGGGCGTGCTGGCCGGCAGCGGACAGGCGGGTGGCGGACAGGCGGGCGGCAAGCATAAGATGGTGGTCCGTAAGTCTAGGATATCTTTGGCGCCTGCCGCCATGCAGGATATACTACTTCCCAATTTGGATTTGACCCAGGTAAATACCACAATCTTAGACTCCTTATTTCTTTTGTACAGTCCTGCTTTTGTAGCCTCTCCTTTCTCATAAACGACGCATGTGGAAAGAGGTAACTGCAATGAGAAAGAGGGAGAGGTTATGACATAGTAACAACTCTCATCGGCAGGACTCTAGTTTATCTCCCATAACACATTGTCATTCTTTATCAACCACATCTCTTTCTTGGGTTCGGCTAATGTCGCAGTAATTTTCAAATATGGCCATATTATTTGCGACATACAACGAAAAAATTTGCATATAATAATTTTGGAATAAGATAAAAAATAGCATTTCATTCAATTGTTTGATTTTGTATTTTCATTATTGCCATTTTTTTGATTTATTAAACAAATTTATTTTATTTTCAGTCTTTTACAATATATATTAAAAAATTTGCATTACCAGTAACAAGCAAGCATTTTCCTGCATCTTATCAATAATTGAATTTCTACAGGTGGTACGAATGCACCCGATGGGAACCGACAGTGAGTCTGTAGCCCCCATTACGCAAACCCAAGATAAGAAACCATTTCGAGAAGAAAAAATATTCCAAAAGCAACAAATAATGGATGAACTCGAGGTAATTTACTTATTTCCTGTCATTTTGTAATAATACAACTGATCTAAATTTGATAAAAATTTGTGTAATCTATTTTTGTCACTTTTTATGGTGACTAAATAAAAATGTGACATTTCGGATTTTTCTTTTTGCAGAGGGTGGAGAGAGAGTTGGCCGTGAAAGGGGCCGGTGGTAGTTCCATGTCCCTGCTGAGTACGCAACTCAGTCAGGTGGATGTGAACGCGCCCATCCACAATCTGGACATCTCCCCCAACCAAGGTAACCAACCAACCAACCCACCCACCACACTTGCCAACCAGCTCCTGTTGCCCTGATAACTATTACCCAATCCATCCTAATAGATCTTCTGTTGCCCTGATATTCTTGGTATAATTTAACTACTTCTGTCCTACTAATCCTTCTATAGCTTGGCAATTTAATTGTAGATATTTATTATTTTGTAACTACAAAATATCATTTCTATGGCAACAAGCTACTGACTTGGTTTGCGAAATGTATTCTTCACATTAAAATGTTTTCACTTATTCGCATTTCACTGTAATTTTGATCTGTGAATTTGTTTTTAAATTTACTTATCTAACCTCTGAGTCATGGTTATTTTGATAAATATGATTTCAGAAATAAAAAAATAAAATCACCTTTCCATGTAAATTATCTTCCTTGCAAAGCGTTAAATAATAAGACATGATGAAGAATCATCTCCTTTCAGAAAGTACCACTAATTTCTGCACACGGTGTGGAGTGAAACATGCACATGGACAACTTAAATTTACTTTGATTTTCTTAAGAGCCATTTTTGCATTGCCATTTAAAAACCTTTAAACGAGTGCAGCACCCTCAATTTTTGTCTGTTTTTAAATGTCAGACTGTACTTCTGTTTTTGTGAAATTATTGAAAAATGTTATTTTTTTATCACTTAATCTAATCCTTCTACTTTTACTGCCTTGATTATTATTAATTTATACTACCCTTTCTCCTCCTACTACTTCTGTTACCTGGATAATTGTTATTTACCACCCTGCTTCTATTTTACTTCTACTGCCCCGACGATGACACATTTCTAGTATTTTTGTCAGATTTATTATTCCAAAGCCACAATATATTTCATCTGATTATTATTTTATAATTAAACATGTATCATTTATCTTCTCCATGATTTATTAATCTTGTGTGATTGCGATCACACAACTGTTCCTATTTACTATTGAACAACATCTGATGATGCCTTTGCAGGTATGTTGCTTGCCAATATGGGTGTAGCCCCCAGCTTGCAAGAACTCCAAGACTATGCTCAAGGTATACTATTTTTATGTTCTAATCTAAAATAGATAAATGCTGCCTTTCAATTTGTTGAGTACGCTTAAAACTATTTTTGCGCTGGTGACTTACTGACACATGTTTTCAGGATTGAAGGCAGGTCGGCAGCTAGCGCGACAGTACTCCACCGCATTCCAGATACCTCCGCATCAGTACAGCTTGCCTCCGTCGCTGCAGCAGCCGCCCGTGCCCCAGCAGCAGGTGCAGCAGCCCCCTGTCCCCCAAACGCAGCAGCAACTGCACCAGGTGCTGCAGCAGCAACTGCAGCAGCAGCAGCAGGAGCAGCAGCAGCAGATGCAGCTGCAGCAGCAACAGTTGCAGCAGCTGCAGCAGTTGCAGCAGCAGAAGCAGCAGCAGCAACAGCAGCTATTCCAGCCCGTACAGCAGCAGCACCACCCCCCTCATCACACCACACCCAACACCGCCAGTCAAGTCAGCCAGGTAAGGGTATGAAGGTTCTAAGTTATCGACTAGGACAACTGAAGAGAAAGTCAACGGTTGTGTATTGTCAACATACATCAGGCCTGTCAACTCCCGGGCCCCAGAGACGGGTCAGTCAAATTTGTTTTATTTTATTTTTTTATACGGACCATTGTCCAATTGCACAAAATACATAACACAAAATGAAATAAACAAGACATACAGAAAAAGAACAGCACATACATAATACATGAATGAAGCAATGAATATACATTTGAGAGAACAAAGTGAAAGGCCAAGGCAAAGTGAACAAGGTTTCGGTAGTAGAGTCCATGATTTTAGACATTCTAAATGATAATCTTGATTTTAATTTCGTAAAGCCTAAAAAAAATCATTTAGACTGGTACCAAAAATTTCAAGGCCCCCTTTTTTACGGTAACGCCACACCCTCAAGGCCTATATCATCTTTGGGGATGCTGTGTGGAGGGTCTTTTAGAGGATAGGAAGGAGTGAACTTGGGTCTTGAATAGACCCATGTTGTAGGATGGAGGAAATACAGAGGCCGGCAGATCATTCCACAGCCGAGCTGTTGAACACAGGAACAAGTTGTAAAAGCGACCTGTTCTCATGTGACAAATGTCTACTGTGTGCAAATGTTGGGCACGCGTTTGGCGTGTTTTCCGACTATGCACCGGTGCCGAAGGGATGACGCTAGTTCCTCAGAGCATCTTCCTTTAAAATACCGGTAAAACAAGGATAGCATTCCTGTCTGTACTCTAAAGATTGCAATCCGTTTGTTAAGATCGGCAAATCTATCAAACGGACCGTCTGTTTCTGCATAGAGTCCAGGGTTTTTCAGATATTTTGGGACTCCCGACCAGAGGTTGCTGCCAAATTCTACAGTGGGGCGCACTTGCGATTTGTACCGGGTAAGCAGTTGTGTACTATTAAAGTATCTGCGGGCTCTGTACAATACGCCCAGCTTCTGAGAGGCTAACTTTACTCTGGCTTCGATGGAGCCCCCATACCAGAGCTGGTCACTTGGGTTACACCAATCGTATCAATGGAGGGCTTGTTGGGAAGATTGCTTCCAAAAAAATCACACATGATTGGGTCTTTGAAACATTAAATTCGACGAGGTTATTCTTACCCCAAAAGGAAACCCTCTCGAGGTAACTGTCCATTCTGTGCTTCAAAGCCCTCCGAGCCGTTGGAGTATGTGTGCCCTTCGGGGGCTTGTTAAACAAATAGCTATCATGGACTGTACTGTCATCCACAATGAATTGGTGCACATGTCAAGAGGTCATTGATGTGCAACAAAAACAAAGTCGGTGACAGAATTGATCCCTGTGGGATGCCAGCATTTATTGAATGCGAGGAAGAGATGAAACCGTCAGCAACCATCTGAATCGATCTCTCCCTTAAAAAAGTCAGTAATCCACGTACACAAGAATACGGGAAGTCCATAAGAAGGCAGTTTGTTGACAAGCCCTCGGTGCCAAACCCAGTCAAAGGTCTCAGAAATGTCCAGTGAGAACATTTAAATTTCACCGTGACGTTTTAGGCACCGCCCCCAAACATGCTTCACATACGCGAAAAGATCACCGCACGAGCGGTTCCACCGGAAGGTCGTTAATAATTTTGTTCTTCTCGAGGTATGTGAGCAGTTTTATCATTGATCACACGTTCCATCACCTTGGACAGAACTGATGTGATCGCTATGGAGCGGTAGTTGGCCGGGTTGGAGCAGTCACCTTTCTTAAAGGTATAGGATGAATGACCACTTTTTTCCAACCAGAGGGCACGAACCCATTTTAAAGAGCTTCGTCAAAATTTGAGCTATTTCTGCAGCACACCTCTGCAATACCAGGGCAGCTATTTGATCGAGCCTCCGTAAGACGTGGAGTACATCCCGATGCCGGATCCTTGGCTTTTTCATATAAAAACCGCAGTGAGGAACCAACGACGGGGTGGCACCTTGATCATCGAGGGCCTAGTTTTCCACGAACATTTTCCTTAAAAGGTTGACCTTTTCGTGTTTGCTAGTGAACTGTCAGGTCTGGCAAGAGGTGGCATGCTGGGAATTGCAGAAATTGCGACCTATGGAGCCCGCTAGCGACCAGAATGCTCTGCTACAATGCGGGCAGGCATCTAGCTTTTTGGTGATCTGTAGCTCTTACTTTCCTTTGCCAATTTGTAATATGGTGATCTGTTTTCCAATGTTCGAGATGAGTTGTAGGCTCGGTAATCTGCATTTTTTCATTGAACTACTTCAGAGCATTGTCTACTGAACAATGGCTTTGAGCCTACTCCAGTGTGTTTAACGGTGGATTGAATGAGGCCACCCATTGCAGATGTAATGACTTCACCAATTTCTTGGGCACATCTGGAAGGATCCGAAGTCTGAAAATAGACATCTGACCACGGGAAAGCATTAAAGTGAGCCCGCAGACCAAACCATCTGCTGACCTATAATGCCACAATTTTCTCTTCAGCCTCTCGACTGGCGGTCTGAAGTTAATAGGGATTGATGTCGTCACTAGACAATCCTAAAGCCGCTGTGACATCAATCCTATAACCCACATGGCTCGGTAGTTAAAAATAGTGTAACATCGGTAGATTGCGCAACCTGCAACGCTCCCTTACAGGGGCGCTCTTTTGTTTCTCAGGATGCGTGGATAAGATTGGTAGATGAGGTACGGGGATGTTGTGAGGAAGACCATGATGCAAGAAATAAAACCTTATCAATAAAGAAAATATGGTCTTTATTGACTCAAAACCTTAATTATTACTACTAGAGAGAGGAAAGAGAAGAGAGTAGAGAGAAAGAGAAGAGAGTAGAGAGAAAGAGAAGAGAGTAGAGAGAAAGAGAAGAGAGTAGAGAGAAAGATTAAGTTTTAAAAGAACGATTTAGATTTAATCATTGAAGAAAATAATATTAACATAACCCAAATGAAAGATAAAACCGGACAAAAGGACAGAAACTAAAAATATTTCAGTCGCATCTGGGACTCGAACCCAGGTCCTCTGCCTATCCGGGGCAACACTCAACCGACTTAGCTAATGAGACAATTTCAATTTGTGTCATCTTCATTGATATCATATCTCAAATTCAAGATTTGTGAATATTATCTTCCATTTTTAATCTCATATTATTGGCAGCTATTTTTATGATGTTTACAAAGTTCTACCCGAACTCAATTGCAAACTTAAACAGATTTAGATTTGCTTCAAGAAGTAATGCCCCTTGTGGTCAGCGTCATCCACTCAGCAGAAAGCAAGGCCGCTCCAGGCTTGCCGCTCACCGAACACCACGGTCACCATTAGTGAAGATGATGACATCTCTTCAGGAAACGCCATCCGCAACAGATCCCGTGTGGTCAGGCAAAAAGTAACTAACGATACAACCTTATATCACTTGTTGCACGAAGTTCCAGCAACTAGCCGTCGACGTCTGTTCACCATTCTGCAGGGACCTTCTCCATCACTCACGGCACACGCGATTGCGTTTCATAACCTTATTTGGTTTTTTAAATTGAGCCCATCTCCTCTTCGAACAAAAATTAAATCCATAAGAGGATTTTCGCAGTTTTACTCATACCCACTTCGGGTAAATCAAATGGACTCGCCCCGGGGTCCACTTAGGGACAAACGAAAAAAAAGGAAATTATAAAATAACTTCTCCCACAAAAAAAACGTCGCACACCACCGCTCGTGTCAGGTTATTTCTGCCGCTATGTTGAATCACCGCCTGTCGTCCCCGTTTTCCCCGCCCCCCCGGATATCCAATCCATAGACACGTAATAGACAATAGTACAATGTCGCATCCATATTAAAGATAAAAATTACGTTACAATAGGTCTAACAGATTGGAACGGTGAGTCTGGACATCAATCCCATAACCACGTGGCTCGGTAGTTAAAAATAGGTCTAACAGTTTAACAGCATAAACAAGACAGTAATAAAGTTTAGCTGTAAGGTATTGGTTGTATATGTTATTTGATTAATTGTAAAGCGCCCTTGAGGTGATTTTCCCACGAAAATGGCGCTATAGAAGTAATCCAATTATTATTATTATTATAGAAACTAACCTTATTCTATGAAGCACAAGATGTTATTTTCTAATAAAAACAAAAACAATACATACATTATAACTGATTTGTATAGTACAAGTGTAGCCTAGTGACCTGCGTCATAAAAATCAAGAAGTAATTAGTACCACATCCAAAATTGGCCCCACAAGCTTCTGTTTTGTTCTGCTACATGTAGCAAAATGATTTCTTTTTTACATTTACACAACTGTAGAAGTGTATACGTGGGCAACAGGTGTTCGTTCACGCCAGCTACTAATAACTGGTCACCTATATTTCGCTTCATCCCATTCCCCCTTTGACCTACTCCTAATTGAACCACCGCCGCTGCCACGTAACATTGATAACTCGCAATTCAACAACTTGACATTATTGAAACTTCATCTTCACCAACAAATCTTACCCCCAATTCTTCCCATCCTAACATTAGTAACATTCCTTATTCCCAGGGTTTAATTAAAAGTGAAATACGAGAATCACAAATGCATCGTGAAGAAAGATACCTAATACAGTTGCTCCAATTTGCGGCAAAGGATTCCACCTGTCGGCCAGCCGAGTCTGTTGAATGTGAGAACTTTAACCTACGTTCATTATGAACATTGAAGTCCCCCAGAATAACTCGGCCAAAGGGTAGCGGTGTAAGAGATCATCAATAGTTTCACTCAAATGTTTAAATAGCTTGGTGAGCGGTATAAACATGCGTTAAATCTTACCATACTGGCAAGGCTGACGCGCACCCACATTACATCGAATCTGGAGTTTTCCAGATTCAACAGTTGTATACAGTTGACATCAGCCCGGCTATACAAACAAACACCTCCCTTTGCTCTGAACTTGCCTACGAGGGTGAAGCCTGGGCAGTCCAGATAGGAAGCGTCAGGAGGCTCAGCTATTTGTCTTTCGGAGAAGAATAGAAGGTTTGGGTGTTGGGTTTGGAGGTGGTGGTGGACAAAGTTAAAAATTTTGTGCAGGCCTCGAATGTTGGTAAAATTCACCAATGCTTTTATGTTATTTTTATTTTGTGTAATCATGATTTTATATTGTTTATGGTTTTTAGGGAAAGGAAAACAAGGGAAGGATTAGGTATAAAAGGTGGGTAGGAAACTGGGGGTCAGGGTATCCAGGAGTGATGGACGTGTAAATCCATCCCACCCACTGCGGTGCAAGGCGATGGGCCAGGAGTCCGGCTGGGAAGGGCTCTCAATGCACCCCAAACGCTATTGCTGGGTCCCCTCCAACCATGAACCGGCACAGCAGCAGCGGCGGGGTTTTTACACTTGCTGATGGGGCAGCTTACCCTCAGTCATTAGTCTGATGGTCGGGCCCCTCTACTATCGAGCAGCCTGGACAACGGTAGCCAGTTGTAAAGGGTTTCCCTCAATCAATTTATTCCGATCCGACCCGCCGCTAAGACCCGGACAACCTTATTCCATGAACCCGGGCACCCCTGTTAAGTCACGAAATGAACCATTTGGGGTGACCTATGGCAGAGGTGTTGGTCATCCATCCAATAAATGGTTCCCGGGATGGCTGTCTCCAAATCCACCTCCCAAAATATTTATTAAAAATAATATATAGTACATTTGCTGCACATTCCAGAGTGGAAGATACTTGTATCACCCTGGTAAAAGATCATCATTCATAATCGAAACGTTACTTGAAATGGCTTTAGTCGTGTTTGGTGACCGGATCTGAATAGCCAGGTACTTCCCCTTCTCCATCTTTTTCCCCTTTCCATAACCTTCAGCCTCACAACGTACCCCAATTGCAAGGAAAATTAATAAACATCAAAACAGACATAATCACTCTTTAAGAATAAGAAATAAGACTTCCCTTTCAAAAACAAAATCAGTATCATTGGCTCCAGACGGTTAGGAGCACTTGGGACTGCTGCGGGGTACTAACATTTTTAAAAAAGATGCACCGTTTCAACGTCAATTATTTTTACAGAATACCGCCATTCAAGATCGACCGAAAGCGAAACCCGTCTCGAAGAAGGAAGGCAAGAACGGACGCAAGGTGGCTGCAGCGCCCGCCCCCGTGCCGCCGGCGCCCCCGCAGCAGTCGCCGCAGTCGCAGGAGGCGCAGCAGCTGCAGATGCCCACGCAGCCGCAACAGCCGACCGGAGCCACCCTGCAGCAACAGATCACGCATGCCACCACCATCTACCCCCTGCAGCCGATGCCGTTAAACCTACCCCAGCCTACCCGAAATCTCAAGGTATTGAATGCATTTCTGATTCTTTCTGTCAATGGATTCTTTAACTTACTTCTTGATTGCCTGGCATTCTTTGCTGGAAGATGACCACTTTCACCAGCTAATTTATAATTCAATAATTATAATAACACCCATTTAATCCATCCGAGGTCTTGATTGAAAGAGGAATTTTCATGTTAATATCAGGTTAAGAGACTTTTAATGTATGTACATTGAATGGAAGAAGTCAGGGACGCCCGAAGGAAGACATGGCACAAGCAATGTCATCTCTAAAGTAAGTATAACAAAGAGTATGTTCTAAGATGGCAAGTGACTCCATTTCATTTTGAATTTTTTGACATTCACTACTTCAAATAACAGTCTCCGTTAACTGCTGATTCTTATTACATTAGTGTTTTGTCAACTTTTGATGACCATTATGCTTTACAGCTGAACCTACCTTAAATTTTGATCAAAAACTGACAGGACGAGAATTGAGGATACAGACAACTGGGCCTCTTAGTATATTTTCACGATTGAATTTAAGCTTGTTGATACACTTTATTCAACTAATGGACTCAGTCTCCCCAGCAGCACAACCTGTCGGCGCCCCCGGGCCTGACGCAACAGCCTATCCAACAGCAGCAGCAGCAGCTCCTGGCTATGCACCAGCAGCAGATGATAGAACAGCGGAATGCCCTCATGCTGAGCCATCATCAGGCCGTTCTTGATGATCAGGCTAAGGTAAACAAACTATCCAACCTATTATTATAATAATAATAATAATAAATGGATTATTTCTATAGCGCCGTTTTCGTGAGAAAATCACCTCAAGGGCGCTTTACAACATAATTTATCTGTAAGGAGACCGTCTGCGTAGTTTCCGCTACCTCCTATGTTCTACCTGAACCCCTTGACAGTTGCCCAGTCCCCTTAATAGAATTCACCTGGGTTGTCATCGGGTATTCGGCTTAGTCTTCTGTTTGGATTTAATGAATACCTATGTTTACAATTTCTTCAAAAGATTGGTATTGACTTGTGATGTCATTATTAATATATTAATTAAAAATTACTTTGTGATCACCACATTATTAATATATACATATCAACATGTTTTGAAAGCTTGTTATGTTCTATGTTTATCATTTGTCTATGCTTGACATTATTATTTTTTAGTATTATGTATATTCCCGATGAGGAAGGCGTCGCTTTCGAAACTTGTTATGTATATACGAGGTTTGTTCAAAAGAAAAGATGAATTTTAAATTTTCGCAGGCTGTGTACATTCGATTATCGATTTTTTTGTTTTGTTATGTTGGTACACATATGTTTATCATATGTTAGCATTATCAGCTATTTTGGATTATTGGTTTGTTTTTGACAACTGGAAAAGTTAGTGACGTTTTTGTGTGTTCTTGGATTTACTTTTGAAAAAAATGGATCAAAGAATATGTATTAAATTTTGCGTTAAAAATGGAATAAAGTGCTCCAACGCACTTAAAATGTTGACTGGCATTCGGCAAGTCTACTTTGTCTCAAAAAATGTTTATAAGTGGTACAAGCGCTTTACAGAAGGCCGAGAAGATGTTAATGACGATGAGCGTCCTGGAGTTGCAGCCACGTCAACAAACGAAGAAAACATCGAAACAGTGAAGAAAATGGTTTTGGAAAATCGTCAATTCACTATTAGGAAAGTTGCAGAGGATGTTGGCATATCAATCAGCTCATGCCATGCAATCCGAAATTGCTAAATTTTGAGCAAAAGCAACATCGCATTAGTATCGCTCAGGAGTTGTTGAATGAGGTCAAAGACGATCCAGATTTGCTCAAAAAGGTCATAACTGGTGATGAAACGTGGTTATATGGTTATGACGTTGAAACCATGGCCCAATCATCCCAATGGAAGCGGCCAGAAGAGCCAAGACCCAAAAAAGCACGCCAAGTTCGATCAAATGTGAAGGTTTTGTTCACTGTTTTCTTCGATTACAATGGCGTGGTGCATCATGAGTTCTTGCCAACAGGTCGTATGGTTAATAAGGAATACTACAAGGAAGTTATGCAACGTTTGCGTGAAACAATACGGCTCAAATGATCGGAATTGTGGAAAAACAAATCATGGATTTTGCATCACGATGATACACCAGCTCACACATCAAGGCTTGTTCGTGATTATTTGGCCATAAACAACACCGTATTCACCAGATTTGGCTCCCTGTGACTTTTTCCTATTCCCGAAACTGAAGAGACCAATGAAAGGAAAGCGTTTTGCCACAATTGATGAGATAAACTTGAAGTGAAATAACACAAAACTGCGCTATATAAATGCTTTGTTATTATTATTATTATTATTATTATTATTATTATTATTATTATTATTATTATTATTATAAAGTCAGAATCGAAGAACGAGCTGATGGCCATACCGAAAAGTGCATTCCAGAAGTGCTTCGAGGATTGGAAGAAGCGCTGGCATAAGTGCATTATATCTGAGGGGGATATCTTTGAAGGGGATTACTTTGAAGGGGATTACTTTGAAGGGGAGGAAATGGATATTGATGAATAAATAAATACTTTTTGAAAAAATTCGAAATTCACCTTTTCTTTTGAACAAACCTCGTATTAATAAAGTGGTGGATTACAAAGTAATTTTTAATTCATTTACCTATTTTTGATGGGCTTTTAAGCAACAAAACATTTGACAAGTATAATTCTCAGAATGAAACCTTTTGAATGCCTTTTTATTTGCTTTCTGCAACTGGTGAATTCATTAGCATTGGTTTTTCCCACCGTGTAAATTGATTTCGATTTGCTATAAATTTCAATTAATCTGAGAATATCTATAATGGCAATTATAAGCCAGTAAATTAGATATTGTTTTGTCTGCAATAATAGTTTCAACATGTATTTCAAACAACAAAATTCTAGCTATACTGATGCAAATCAAATTTCCTTCTCCTACCGGAGGTTTAACACCATGTCTTTTTTTCTCTTCCTGATGCAACATCTCTAAACAAGAAAGCGGTGCTACAACTGAGTATTCTATCAGAACAAATTTATGCTATGCAGGCAGACGCATATTTTTCTTGGTAGAACTACTAAGTAACTGATTGGACTAATCTAATTTTCGATTCTAGATGACTGCCTCGGGTGCCCAGTTGATAGCGTCTCACACGCAGGTCAGCGTCATCACCAACATTGCAGCCACCCCACCTACGGCCACATCTTTGCAGACTACGAAGCAGCAAACTCAAACACCAACTCAGTCTGGTAAGAAATCCACTAAACTCTCTGTATATTAGGGGTTAGCCCATCATTGGCTGATATTGTCAGAACTAAAGGATACATATTCATTTTCATTGCTGGCAACCCGGGCGTTTATTTGACATGTATTTATACAGTTATATGTATTTTACTTACCCGTCTCACTAGACGATGTCTGTTCTGAGACGGGTACTCTGTACGTTTGTTAATTTGATTAGTTTTTCAATAGACAGACTCTTCATTCAAATAATGTACCCATCAGTTTCTCTCTACGAATTTGTCTACCAAAGACACAACCTTTCTCTTTCTTTACATTTATCCATTTATTACGTTTGCTATCATGGAAGATTTACAGTAGTTTTGATCTATCAGACTAAAATACACAATCGCAGTATCACTAATTAAGTGTAATTTCCTATCAGCAGTACATTTAAAATTAAACAATCTTTTGAAGTTGCAGTGATGGTCTTCTTTTTATTTGGATTTTAATTATGTGTTGCTCTTCCAGATTATATACATTTTTTTTAGTTTTCTAATTTGTCTTTCAAACTCTTTTCAGTCACCATTACCAAAATACCAATAAATAATGTGTCCCAATCAGTGGCGGCTCTTGTCATTTGAGCGTGCTAGAGTGCTAAGGTTGTAAAATACAACATTATTGATGTTATTGTAACCGAAAATAATTTTTAAAAAATGTTTTTTTTTGTATGATGATTTTCAAGAATTTTTACAATAAGGCACTCCGGTACCATTTTTAAAATTTTTATTTTTATCGATATTGACGTTCAAACTTAAATACCAGTATATTTAGTTTTTTTTTTTCTAAAGTTAGTTTTCATACTTAAAATAATTTTCAAAGATGCAATTTTTTAAAGCCCGCCAAAATGCTCCAAATCTATGGCCGGTCGGTTTTGATCAGTTTTGTAGTCAAATTTCAAAACTAGGATGAGCTTTACCTCACATAATTTTATTTATATTATATTCATGGTAAACCATAGCTAAACATAAGTAATAAAATTATGTACCTTTTTAGAAACTTTAACTCAAAGAATATTAATAGTACTGAGCGCTAATATTATCATAATATCCGTATTGATAATTGGTTTGATCATGAATACTCTGATTTCTTTCATTAATGACACAGTAAAACTTCAGTTTTACGTCACTCCTATTTCATGTTTTACCACTTTTTATGTCAATAACCTGCGGTACCGTTTTTTCCATACATTGTCATATAAATATTTTCCCCAATTTACGATTAGAAATTTTTTTTTCTCCCGGTTTTACGTCAGATTCATACCAACTCTACTTGAAAATATTGTCTAAAACCAAAATTAGAATACCTGGATCGAACCTCTTTCTAGAAAGTCAACATTATTTTAGCACACACCACCTCCATTGAGAAAAATGCACTGGAGTCAAAAAACCTGTGGAATTTTGTAAAAAAATTAAACAATGAAAGCTCAGACTACCCCCCTACAATGCACTATGATGGAAAAATGGCACCATCGACATTGTTAATTTGTTTGCGGATCATTTCCAAAGCGTATACGAAGACGAAATATCTGAAAATAAAATACCATCATATACATATAATAACACGTTACATTTACAGAACTGCCACATTACACGGGAATCTTGCCTAAATAAAATACTTTCCCTTGACCCCAACAAATCTGCAGGCCCAGATAACATTCCGCCAATATTTTTTAAACAATGCGCATCTACAATATCAAGTCCACTTACCATATTATTTAACAATTTACTTTCTTCTGGACATTTTCCAACTCGTTGGAAATCTAGTTATATTACCCCAATTTTCAAAAAAGGTGATGACACAGACATAAAAACTATCGTCCTATATGTATACAATCAGCACTCCCAAAAATTTTTGAATCCCTTGTTCTCGACTTAATTTATCCATCAATACTCAAAGTAATTGATAAAAAACAACACGGGTTCGTCAGTGGAAGATCAACTACTACTAATCTATTACTTTACCAAAACTATATTACGGAATCCTTCACGAATAAAAAACAAGTTGACAGTATCTATACAGACTTTTCAAAAGCTTTCGATAAAGTATCCCATAAATTATTACTTAGAAAATTATATGCACTAGGACTGAGAGGCAACATGTTGGATTGGTTCTCAAGTTACTTATCTAACAGAATCTTGTTCGTCAAAATTAAGTCTTTAAAATCTAAGGTACTTAATGCAACTAGTGGTCTGCCGCAAGGAAGTCATCTCGGTCCCATTCTATTCCTAATATTCATTAATGACATAATAACCTGTTTCGACGATGTAGAAGTTCTACTTTTTGCCGATGATATTAAACTATACAAAGAAATATCCAATATTAGCGACTGCATAATCTTACAGTTAAACATCGATAAATTACATAATTGGTGTATCGCTAATAACTTATTTCTCAACGTTGATAAATGCAAGACACTAACATTTTGTCGAATCAAAACTCCGTTATCATTTAACTACGCTATAGATAACAAAATCTTAGAAAAAGTCAACGAAATTAGTGATCTCGGAGTTTTGTTTGATACACAATTAAATTTTGTAAATCACATACAACAAATAACTAATAAAGGTATGAAGACATTGGGATTTATAATTAGAACTATCAAAGACTTTGATTCGCTGGAAGTTATAAAAATCGTATATTTGTCATTAGTGCGCAGCATATTAGAATACAATTCAATAGTGTGGTCCCCATACTATATCATTCATATAAAAAATATTGAACGCGTGCAGCGCAAATTTTTACGTTTTATTAACTTCAAACTACACATACCAATACAACACATAAACTATACATTCTTGCTAAATACACTCAAAATACATACTTTAGAAAACAGAAGAAAAATAACAGACTTAACTTTTTTATTTAAAATTATTTATTCCTTATTAGACTGTTGTGAACTCCTGCAACTAATCAATTTCAAAGTACCTCATCGACAAACTCGGCAAAATATGTTATTCTGTAACAATAATTCTGGAACAAACTACCAAATGCATGCACCCATTTCTCGTCTACATATACTTGGAAATAAATTCACCTCTGCTGTAGATATATTTAATATAAGTTTACCCATGTTTAAAAGATACCTGAACGATATTTTTATGTTGCAACAATTATAAGAGCATCGTATAAGAGCTATTGTTTAATTATTATGTTTTATATATATTATCTTTATACTCATCTACAATCCAAAAACTTGTTCCTCTTTTTTTCTTTCTATGTCATAAATATGTTACACTTATATACCAACTATGCATCATGTTATTTTTTTCTTTTAAGTTCTGTACACATAATCATTTTAATGTTAAATATGTAAAAGCCCTTTTGGGCGTTAATGAATGAATAAATAAATAAAAATAAATAAAATAAATAAATTATACCACCATAAATTCCGCTAAAAACTATCCGCCGCGAAAGTGGCACCCACCCCGCCGGTTGCTACCCCACAGTCGCATTACAATAGTAAGTCCAAAACAGGGAAGTCACTCTCAGTTTATATAGAACAATAATGTGTGAGAAAGAGACAACAAGAGACAAAAGGCACCTCCTGGTGTCAAGTTATTAGTTAAGTTAGCGAGTATTCCCCAGCAGGGTTAAACCATCGCCTTTACAAAATGTATTTTTGAACAAATACGTTTTGTTTGAATTTGGTCGATGTTCAAATGTTATTATTAATGTTTTTAATAGTATTTAAATGGTTACTTATTCTTTTTTCCCTGTGAAATCGTGTTTTTAACATTATTAACTCGCAATTCCCATTTATTTACGTTTTTAACTGTGTACCTATTTCACAATATGTCGAGTTTGACAGGTCGCAGCTCTTGCCAGTTTATTTTTCGGAATGCGATTCAAGCAATGTCTAGTGAAAAAATCTATTATTATATTGATGTCGTGGAAAATATATTCTTTTGAAATATTACTTCGTAAATCGGAATTTGACATGCGCATCCATGACAATCGCGACCTCTATAATTTACTCGGGAATATTGAAATAATTTAAATTAATTAATTTTAAAAAATAAATAACAATTTTTGTAATATGTTGCGATTTCTGTGGGAATATGTAAAATTTTTCGTAAATCTATTATTAAAATAATGTTTCGTAGGAAATTTGACTGTCAGAAAAAGTTTTATCCAATTAAAGTTACAAAACTAGTTGTAAGTTGATAATTTCGTATATTTTCGACACATGCGTAAAATTAGATATTATTTCCATTATGGAAAATATTGGAAACATATGGAGAAGAGACATTTCAAGATTTTTCAGATCAAGATGAAAATAATGACAAAAATGAGGTTTCATGGTTTTTCAAAGCAAGAAAGTTCTAGTTTATTCATATTAAATGTCTTGAAAATTGAGTAGGTACTTATTAATTTAATTTTTTCATACATTTTTCATTTCCCCGGTTTTATATTTTCCTCAGTTTTGCACATATTTCTATCGTACCCTTGAGAGACATAAAAACGAAGTTTTTCTATAGTTTTTTTTATATTGAACAACAATTATAGAGCTTAAAGTCACCCAAATTAAGGTTAAAAATACAAAACAAAATCGAAAAATAAATATGTCCTTACTAATCCAAAAACAGAATGCGCATGTGAAGTCACATTTTCCGAATGCAATGGTACCAACGCAACAAGGTGTTTTGATGAGATGATTTTTTAATCTATTTTTAAATAACTTTTTATAAATTCTACTTATAATTATATATTAAGCTAGTTATATATTCA
>JAHDVE020011743.1:30000-34565 GCA_022606495.2 Halesus radiatus
ACGGGGGCTTTATTGAAACTAGAGTGCCTCAGAAGCTTGGCATACCGTACAGGACCTGCAGATACTGTACACAACTGCCGACCCTGTACAAGTCGAAAGTACACCCCCACTGTAGAATTTGGCAGCCACCTCTTGTCTGGAGCCCCAAAATACCCGAAAAAAACCTGTGCAAAAGCGGGCAGTCCGTTTGAGAGATTCCCCTAGCTTAACAAATGGATTGCAATCTCTAGAGCACAGGCGTCAGGTGGGAATACCGTCCTTGTTCTACCGGTATTTCGGTGGAAGATGGTCTGAGGAACTAGCGTCATTCATTCCTTTGGCAACGGTGCATATTCTGGCAACACGCTAAACACACTCCCAGCATTTGTACACGGTTGACATTTGTCACATGAGAACGGGTTGTTTCTATTACTCATTCTTGAGTTCAACAGCTCGGCTGTGGAATGATTCGCCGGCCTCTTTGTTTCCCCCTTCCTACAACATGGGTCTCTTCAAGACCCATGCTCACTCTTTCCTCTCCTCAAAAAGACCCCCCACACAGCATTCTCGAAGATGACAGAAATTATTAAAAATATATTCATGAAATTAGAAATTTGAGAGAAATTATTTTCCTCAGGGCCTCCTATGTAGAGTTGAGTAAAAATAAAAAAAGTGAACAGAATCAAAAGAAATAAGATAGTTTTACCTACCAATAAAACTTATATTATGTACCTAACCTCATTTAAAACCTTATTGAGAGAAGCATACTTAAATTTCCGTTCGCGTTGGCTTTCCCGCTCATTTTCTTAGTACCTTGTGTCTGACAGGTGGTCACCAGGTGCCATCAAAAGTAAAAAGCCACCCATCTATCTTTTGTCTATGGCCTTCTTCCACATTAGTTCTCACCAGGCAGTGATTGCCTAGGTTTTAAATGAGGTTAGGTACATAATATAAGTTTTATTGGTAGGTAAAACTATCTTATTATGTAGCCTGAACCGTCATTTAAAACCTTATTGAGACCTGTTTGTTATCGACTGGTGACCACTTACGCTAATGTGATAATTCTATATGTTAAAACTAGAATACCTACTCACGTGTTACAGTGGGTGAAATAGGGACGCCACCGATAATGCCTTATTGACCTCTAAGGGAGTGTTAACTTCCCTTCTGTAGAATTTGGCAAACGTGTCCCGGCTCCTCCAGTTCCCTCGAGCCAGGATGTCGTCCAGTCTAAAATTATCCAGCCAGTTAAGTGATGCCACCGCTGCCCGTACACTTCCCGGGGCAGCTGTGATATTAGCCTCTTCTAGAATAGTTTTAACCCAACGTGCAATGACTGTTCTTGAAGCTGCTTTAACTGGTCCTGATGTAGTGATAAAGAGTTCTGTTAAATTCTGCTGTGTTTGTCTCCGTTCTTTGGAGATTTCCACTAGTTTTTTAATCCAGTGTGTTGGGTCTATATTTGGCTGATCGCCTTTTATCAGCCTCCAACCTGACTGTTGGTATGTAGCAGAGTCTGTTTTTGATCCGAAAACTGGCCATAACGAGATTCCTTCCTCATTTATATACAGTTTGTCCGGTGAGCATTGTAATAAGGTCAGGTCATGCACTCTTCGTCCCGAAGCTAATAAAAGTAATGTCGCTGCCCTCCTTGAGATCTCAAAGAGATTCAACTTTTTGGGTGGGTTAGTTTCTAACCAGGTCAACACTATTCGAGGATCCCAGATCGGGGCTTTAGTCAGTTTTGGACGCCTCAATGCTGCAGCTTTGAGTACTTGTCTGACTAGAGGGTGTGAGCTTAGGTTTTCTTCTTCAGGGCTACTGAAAGTTGTTACTACCGATTTATGGAGTCGAACAGTGCTGGGGGAGAGATTGTCTTCTAAACTAAGATCTGTTAAAAATCTTGCGAGGTTGCTTCCAGAAGGAATTTCTGGATTTATCTCGTGATTTATTGCCCACCTTTTCCACCTAATCCATGCGGGTTTGTATGTTTTAAGTGTCGATTCTCTCCAACCCGATTTTAGAAAATCCTTCTGTTTGTCCGACCAGTCTGTTAGTGACTGACTCCACCCCGACATCTCCACACCTCCAAAATGAAATCCTCTACTTGTGGAGGGGGTTTTAAGGTTCTCGTGTCTATCAGCACTTCTGTCAGGTTCAATATGGTAAACGGGGGACTTATCGCTCGATTTTTCAAGTCTGGTCTCCAGAACACTTTCTTCCATCTCGGGGCTACAATCAGGTATAGGCCCTTGGCCCGGTTGAGGTGTGCGAGAACTCTCGGCATAAGGCATGGCGGGGGGAACACCCAAGCTAGAGGGAAATTCCACTCTTGAGTCCATGCATTGACAAAATTTGCCCCTTTGTCGAATGCATTGAGGGACACATAGTCTTCTACGACGTGAGCTGTTTTTGATGCAAAGAGGTCTATGATCGGCCTCCCCCATTTTGCAAAAACTAATTTTGTTGCCGCCGGTAAAAGATGCCACTCTGGAGGTTCGCGCTTTCTGGAGAGTTGATCCGCTACCTCGTTGAACCTTCCTGGCAGGTAGTGGGCAGACAGTGAAATGCGATACGTGTCTGTCATCCGAAGGACTTGACGAGTCGCTTCGAGCAATGTTTTGGATCGTGTGCCGCCTTCGTTGCGAAGGTATGCAACCACCGATTTGTTGTCTGACTGGATTAGAAGACCCGAGTCTGACAGCTCTGGCCCGTGAGGAGTAAGTGCTGCCAGCACGGCGAGCATTTCCTTGACATTGCTGTGGAGAGGTTGTTGTGTTTGGGACCAAGCTCCACTCAACCTGAGGTCGTCTAGCTGCGCGCCCCATCCCCAGTCCGAGGCATCGGTCGTGAGGGTGTGACGAATCGCTGCTTGATGCATTGGCGACCAAGTCTGCAGAGACCTGCTCCACCATTTCAGCTCCCCCATCGCAGCTCGAGGTATGGGATGAAGTCGTCTCGGTTTGAATGCAGGTAGCTTGCGACTGGAACACTGTAACATGCGAAGGTTAAGTCTGCCTCTATGAATGGCGAAACTAGCAAAATTGAGGGTACCTAAGAGGCTCTGGGCCTGCTCAAGTGACCACCTTCCTAAATTAATGTATTGTTTCAGTAACCTTGCTATCTTCACTATTTTAGTCTGAGGGAGGCCCTTTAAGTCATCCCTTGAATTCCACATAACTCCAAGATATTCAATTTTCTGAACTGGACATAGAGTGGATTTACTGAATTGTATTTTCCACCCAAGTGTTTGTAACATTGAAATTGTTTCAAATGTATGTATTTTCAATATATCTGCATTCTGATGTACTATCAAAAAATCATCTAAGTAGACAATAATCCTGAGACCTTTGTCCCTTAATTTTTGTGCTATCCAATTGGTAAAGGATGCAAAAGCCTTTGGAGCAGAAGCTAGTCCAAAGGGCAAACATGTCATTTGAAGTAGTTCTCCTTTAAAAATAAGTCTTAAGAAACAGCGATGATTCTTGTGAATTGGGAGATGAAAGTAGGCTTGAGAAAGGTCCACTTTAACCATCCAGTCGCCCGTTTGAATAAACGACGCAACCTTATTAACATTAATAAGTTTGAATTTACTTATAGCAAGGAACTTGTTCAAGCGACGAAGGTTTAACACTGGTCTAAATGAACCGTCTTGCTTTGGTATGAGAAACATCCTTGACAGAAAGGATGGAGATATTGAAGCTGATTCCAATATCTTCTCCTTTTTCATCTTGTTTATTTGTCGCGTCATTTCTTCTGTGATTTGCGTTTTATAAGAGGAACTTACCTTGTCTGCCACTATACTTAGAGGGGGTTTCTGTCGGAAGGGAAGCTTGTACCCTCGCAACATCGTTAACAGTGATGGTGGTGCTTTTAAGTCTTCCCATGAGCTTTGATACTGTCGTAACTGTCCCCCCTGAAACGCCCTCTCCGGATAGTCATAGCCTATCCTTGTTGCCAAAATTCCTTCTTGGCCTGGCTGGTCCTCTCTTATCAGTCCCTCGGGATTCCTGCTGGTTGGTTCGCCCTCCACGGAAGGGTTTACTGTCCCGAAAGGGCTTGTTGTCTCGAAATGTCCTGCCTTCCCGAAAGGGCTTGCTCTCCCGAAAAGGCTTCCTCATTGGCACTTTATAGGTCTTGGGAAGCTGTGTGCTGGTCGACGGCTGAAGGATGAAGCTCGATTGTGGGAGGCATTTATCTAGTCCTCCCATCCGCTGAATCTGTGATTCCAGCTTGCTTGGGTCAAAAAGGTAACCCGCTGCTGGAGGCACATTCTTCACTGCTTCCCGTACGTACTGACTTTTTATTTCCGTGAGGATTGCGTCCCTGCGATGCTGAATTGCATTCGCCCTCCTTCCGCAGACCATCTGCAGAATATCTTTGGTTACTGTCTGGTATTCCGTATCCGGAGCAAACAGTGACTCTACTTTCTTGAACAGGGAGTTTGTTGAAACTTCACTCCCTTCCTCTGCACTCCAGTTGACTAGCCCTTGCAGAGACCTCTTGAGGCACTCGTTCTGCTGCAATAGGGCATGGCTCAGTGCTCCACAGAATTTATCTAGGGAACCCGCGTATTGTTCTCCTTT
>JAHDVE020011744.1:0-94372 GCA_022606495.2 Halesus radiatus
TTCTACACCATTTTAAAAGAACGAGTACGTCATATTATATCACATTTGCCCTGTGGATTAGATATAAGATTAGATAATATTTTTTTTAAAGATTAATAAAAAGTGTTTACTTTGTGGCTTGCCATAATCATAATGTTAATACAAAAAAAAAGTTTATTTCTAATTTTGGAACTGTCAATTCATGGTAGAATTCCATTTTAAGATGATTTTTTTTATTATAAAATCTTTGTAACTTTCTTTCACTTGTTTATTTTCGACCGGACCGGTTTCATCCTATCACGGGCATCTTCGGACTGGTCGGAAGTACCCTTGCTTTATCAGGAATAAATTAATACTGTAAGTTTTTAAAATTAATATAATGCTGGACTGTTTCGGAAGAACCCTTCCTTCGTCAGGACTATATTAAAACATAATATAGTCAAATATAAAATGATAAACTTAAGTTTTTATGTAGACCTAATGAAGGAAGGGTACCTATTTCCGGAACCGGTCGATCAATATATTAAATTAAAGTGGCTTAAAACAAATGTAAGTGTTTACATTATAATTTTTAAAAAGTTTTTTTTTACATTAGGTTTGTTAATACCTATCAACTTCTGACATGTAGTTGATGCCCGGCTTCGCCCGATTTCAAAACTCCGATAATATTTCTCATTGAAAACTATTGAAATATGTATAAATACATTCGTAAAATCATAATTTTTAATTAAATTGACAAAGATACTTCAGCGGAATTATTTTCCTTTGGGATTCCCTCACCCACCTCATAAATAACCATTATTAGCGAGCAGATGGCCCAAATTTATTTTCTCCCATTTTCAGGAAAAAACATACTCGATCTTTACTGCGCAATGAGGCTGTATATTTTCATTCACAGGGTGTCCAAATTATTATGAAAATCGTACAAAACGATTGTATACAGGAACGTTTTATGAAATGCAATATTTAGAATCTCATCTGAAAACTATTAAATAATGGAAAGAGAATTGTAAATCGCTTATGACAAAACAATACCCTACATCTTTGAAAATTTTACAAGGAGAACAAAACAATCTCAAAATTTAGAATATATGCAAAAAACTTTATAACCATGGTTTTATAACCATTCGGTCATAATGCTTGATAACATTTTTAACTCATATTTGGACTACCGCCCGATTTCACCGTTTTATAAACGTTCGTCAGATTACCGGTCGTTTGACAGCTATCAGTTATTGCCCGACGATCGCTTATTTGAAACTGTGCACTGTTTTAATATAAAATACAATATATCAAGAAGCTACTTTTTGACCGCCGTATCGAATCAATGGTTGCAAAAGCTTTCAAGATACTTGGCTTTATACTCAGAACCTGCAAACATTTTAAAAAGGTAAACACAACGAAAATGCTGTACTTGGAGTATGTATGCAGTTCTTTGTAGTATGCTTCTCAAGTCTGGAATCCCAGGTACATATCACACACAGAAGGATTGAGAAATTACAAAAACGTTGTCTCGATTTATACCTCAATTTGATTATACCTCAACTATACCTCAACTCGATTGATACCTCGATTTTTGGGGCTCTCGTCCCCACTTGAGTGACGAGGAGTCAGACGCGTTTTTCGGAATTTCGTCACTAGAAAGCCGTAGAATTCCCTAGACGTACTGTTTTTACAAAAAAAAGCCACCTCTGTGGTAGATTGCCCTGAATTACTTGAACGAATTCAATTAAAAGTGCCTAACAGACAAACCACACAAAACCACACACTAAACCTACCTCAATGCAAAACTAACTCAAAACAAAACACCTTTATTCAGCGCGCTTTACACATTTTTAACACTTCATACAGTGAGTTCGACTTATTCAACTCAGTCCCTTTTAATTTCAAACCTAAAATCAACAAATATCATTCGCACAATACATATTACTCTACGCAGTCTAGATCCTTTCCCTTCCCCTCCCTCCAGTCATCCTAACCTCATCGGCTAACTTTGTAACTTTACTTTTTTAGTTGAATAATTGAAATACTTAAGTGAACACCTATTATTACCCCTTTTTCTTAATATACTCAACATACATAATAATTATTGTAAACAGTTGATTTTCCAATTAAAATAAAATAAAATATAATTTGCAATTTTAAATGGATTCCTGCAATGAAAGTGATGACGATCGAATGGCAATTACTCAAGACAGATTAACAGACAGATAACAGTTAACAAAACAGAAATTTGGTAGTTCGTTAATAAAACTGGCCCTTAGTATCGCCCTTATGTAGGACCAAAAATTAGAATCGAAACGTTGCTTGAAATGGCTTTGGTCGTATTTGGTGATCAGATCTGAATAGCCAGATTCTTCCTCATCTTCATCATTTTTTTCCTCATTTCTTTTCCCCAACACCTTCAGCCTCTTAACATACCCCAATTGCAGATGCCATAGTCCCACTTACTCAATACGGTTGAGAGCAGTTGGGACTCTTGTGCGGTATGTATTAACATTAAAAAAAAGCATGATCCCATATTACAATACAAAATCAATGTAAACTGAGTTATGCAATTTAAAAAGCAAACAAAATGTACAGAAACATTTATTACAGAAATATTTATTACATTTATTACAGAACCATTTATTTTTAAATATTATTAACTTAATTTTATATTAGTAATATTTTTTGTTTGTTATTTCTTTCGTCAGTTCTATCTTTTATATACCTTCAATAGACGTTTATTCTTGCTTTGTTTTTTACAGATATTCTTGAATTTTATCTTTGTTATTTTATACGCTCATAAGGGATCTTTATTGCTGAGATATTTTTCGCATTATTGTTTGTCTTATACATACTATGTAAAAGCCAAAATGCCTTCATGATTCAATAAAATAAATAAAAATGCTGATTACGAGTTCCGTTTTAAAATAATGTAAGCAATTTGTAAACAAAGCAGGAACACCCTGTTTACACAATATGCCAAAAACATGTTGGGTGATTCCACAGGAGACCGTTAACGACACTTGAAAACTGCCTCCGGAGAGTTTTCGTATATCTTTCATTCTTTAATTCTTTGCCCTCCCTCCCGGGTCTTTCTTCTGGCTTTTGATGACTGGTCATCATCAAGTGGTGCTCCTTTTCTCGTGCAATAAAACTCATTAACTTTGATTGAGGGAAAAAACATCGCAGTTTATGAGGCGAACTTATCGGCAGGTTTATGTGATTTTATGGCACGTAATTCAAGGGGGAAGTTTGTTGAGATCACATCCTGATTAATTAGTTATTAATCAAATTATTGAGAAATACTTTGTGTACGCCACTGTTTAATATATAAATACAAACGTGTTTCGGAAGCGAAGGTCCCCTAATCAGGATACACACGATGAAATAATTAGTTATTATTATTATTTGGTGAGAAGTGGGAATCTTTCAGCTATGAATCCAAAAAAACACTTTTCTTTCAAGTGCTTTACGAGTATTCTGTGCACTATAAATAATATTAAAATTACTTGTTTTATTATATTTTAAATTTTGAGATGAATTGGTTATTGGTAGATGTATATAATATAAAATGGAATAAATTGTTAATTTTTTTTTACTTGAATACCGCACAAGAGTCCCAACTGCTCCCGACCGTCTGGAGCTAGTGGGACTATGGGATCCCCAATTAGGGAATGTTGTGAGGCTGAAGGTATTGGGGAGTGGAAGAAGAAGGGGGAAAAGGAAGCTGGGGAAATACCTGGCTATTCAGATCGGGTCACCAAACACGGCTAAAAGCCATTTCAAGCAACGTTTCAACTCTGAATGGTAGTCTTTCACCAGAGCGATACTGAGTGTATCTTCCTTTCTGGAACGTGCGCAAATATACTATATATATTTTTTAATGAATTGATTGTGAAACAGCACAAATTAATTAAATAAAATTTAGTTGCCCAGGTCGGGATTAGAACCCGCGACCTTCGGATTCGTAGTCTAGAGCCTTACCCCTCGACCATGGAGGCCGTCAAAAAAATATATCATTTAGTTCGGATGGGTATTTTGGCCTCAAATTTATTAAGTTATGTATGAAACAAGCAGTGCAGCCGTTCCTCTTAAACGCCGAAACAGGCTGTCACAATAATAAAAACTAAAAATACTTGCAGAACTTAATAATAACATTATTAAATTTGATTTATATTATATTTTATGAAATAATAATAAAAATAAATTTAAAAAAAATGAATTTGTTGTTGGCGAATGTACATAATATAAAATGGAATAAATTGTTATTCTAGATTTGAAGTTCATTTCCTTCAAGTAACTTAAAAAAACACAAAATTTAATTGTAACACTAACACAAACAGTATTTAACATATATGTAAGTGCAGTACATTTTTAATACTTTTTTCTTTTATTAAAAAATCTTTATATCCTTTTTCACTTCAGATCAGACCGGTTTCACTTTACAACAAGCATCTCCGGAGATGATTTAAATTAATTTTTACTAGTTTCAAAATTAGAAATAAGGAATCTATTTTTTATTAAGTTTCTTGAAAGAATTGGGCTTTAAAACTAAAATAACAATTTATTCCATTTCATATTCCATATGTATGTACATTGTACACATGCCAACAAACAATTCATCTCAATATTTAAAAGCAAATATTTTTTTCAATTGATGTAAAATACCTTAATTTTACAAAAGCGTTTACTTGCTAAAGGCATTTTTTTCTAGAATATTAAGAATGAACGCCATCTGTGATCAGGAATTTACACAGAAATTTTAATTTTTACCTAAGTTATAAAACAGAAAATTTGTTGTGGGTCTAATAGTGGAATTGATTATCTCCATTTTTTCACTTTTTCGGGAAGGGCGCAAAACTGTACCTATCTTGTGACTTCTGAATCAAGCATATCTTATAGATTTAGTATTTGTTTTTTCCACTACAAATTTAAATTGGTAACATTTATTATTGACAAAAACGGATAAAGTTATAATTGAAATAAGAGGAACCCAATTTGAACCAAATAGTTTTTTTATTCATGAAGTAATTATTTTAAAAAAGCAAAAATGAACGGAATGTGGTCATTTTTTGTTCGAAATATTTTCAGAAAAGATTCAGCGCCCTCGAATCAGTAGAAAATAATAAGATGATAAGTACCTAACTCATTTTTGACAAAATTTTAGATAGTCAACTCTGAAGTACAGCCTCACAATTCGTCTAGCGGTGAGCAAATTTGGACAGTTTGGAATTTTCAGATCCACGCAAAAGTTTATAGCTAATAATATCATTTCTATATGCCATGACATACGGCGCTTTAAAATATTCGTTTTAACTAACACGAAATGTCACTCGAAGCTATGTTCTTGAATCTGTATCCTGATAGAAAAGCAAAACCATTGATGAAATTTAAAGAAAATTCATCAATGATAATATGGGTGTAAATATATAAATGAAATTGTATTCTTGGGGACATCTACCAGACATAAGTATTAAGTATGTCTACTAAAGACGTTGCTTTATACTCGTATATATATGTGTAAAACGTATCTGTTACCCGCTGCTTTTTATTCATACCTCGACAAATAAAATTAATAATAAAATGATCGATAGTAAATATTTTCCAGGAAATAAGAATATTTTCACATTTCTTTAGTCTTTTAAGTTCACAATATAACAGGCTCAAGTCTGTTGTATAACTTAATTTTAGAAATATTTTCACGAAATACATATATTTTTAAAATCTTATGTTACGTTGATAATTTTATTGGTTTCGCGATAGTTCATAAATCATTTCGCCTTACTAGGATAATATGTAGTTTAAGTATTATAAAGCCTTAGAAAATAAATGAAATGTATCGTTACCTTATCTTACCTAACCTAACTTAACCTTACCTCTAGTAACTTTATCTAAAATGATTACCAAGCATAGTAGTCAACGAAACCTAATAGGTACAAATTTATTTTCTTCGAACTTTTAAATATCGTGGGGTGATTAAACCATATTGTGAATTAATAGAGATTGCGCGATCGAACGAGTTTTTTCATGAGAGAATTTTTTTTACGCTGGAAGAATAAAAAATCGGTTTTTAATAATTGATGATAATTTTACCAACTCCCAAAATGAAACCAAAAAGGCACAGAAAAGAAAAAGATAACGGTAGCAATTGGGACTCGAACCCAAGATCACATGGTCTATCCGAGACCTTGCGCTCTAATCCGCTGAGCTACGGCTACCCCAGTCCGTCCCGTCATTTTTATCAGTATCATACTTCTTTTATTTAATTTTATTTAAAGCTTACAATACAATTTGCATTGCATTCCCAAGAGTTAGAAACTCATTACGGGATTAAATGCAGAACCTGCAGTCCAGTTTTTAGCAATACACATAATATTTAAAATACATAATTAATCTTCACAGTACATAAACAATATTTAATATTTACAACACATATTTTGCATTTGTAATAAAGGCAAAATATGTGTTGTAAACCTTTATTACATTATAATATGATTGTACAGAGACACTTATTATAAATAAACACATCACTGGCACATCACATAGTTAAACTCATTACGGAGACAAATCACAACATTAATCCTCAAAAAATAGAGTTTCGATTAGATTCAAAAAATAGAGTTTCGATTAGATTCAAAAAATAGAGTTTCGATTAGATTCAAAAAATAGAGTTTCGATTAGATTCAAAAAATAGAGTTTCGATTAGATTCAAAAAATAGAGTTTCGATTAGATTCAAAAAATAGAGTTTCGATTAGATTCAAAAAATAGAGTTTCGATTAGATTCAAAAAATAGAGTTTCGATTTCTAAGAACTGTTTATATCATTTTTAATTAATTCCTTTTTTTATTGCGACCCTTTTTATCATGACTACAAGATTCTACCAGAATTTATTTATAATCTTTAGATAGTGTCTCGGATAAACATATCGGATTTTTATATTAATGTGACATCTGTCGACTTTTTCTATAAGTCTAGGATTAATATTCCTTAGAAATCGAAGTATGATACTAATAAAAATGACGGGACGGATTGGAATAGCCGTAACTCAGTGGATTACAGCACATGGTCCGGATAATCCATGAGGTCCTAGGTTCGAGTCTCAGCTGCTACCGTTATATTTTTCTTTTCTGTGTCTTTTCGGTTACATGTTTCATTTTATGAGTTATGTAACGTAATTATTATCTGTGATATGGAAAAAATTATCCATTTAACTCTGGAATCATTCTATGTTATAATATTGACATTTCTAGGTACCTACCGATTTTATCTTTCACGATATTTTTATATTTAAACTGTAATTGGAAACAATAGCGATTTAAGCCGGCAGAAATGTCCATGAATAATATATACATAATCGTTTGTACGTAATAAGACGGCATTCATTTTAACTTCCAAATTCAGATTTTACTAAAAAATATAGCATAATTTTACTTTAATATCCTTTAAGCTTAATGAAATTTGTGCAGCTTTGTCTGAAATATATTATTAAATCAAAAAAAATCTTAATTTTTTAATATATGTATATTTTTTTACTTATTATAGTTGTGCAGGAGAAAACCCCTGCATTCCAAATTAATTTGAAATGGCCAATGGACCTACATTAATGACCTTTAGTCAAATTTAAAAAAAAAATTACATTATGACCTTTAAGTATGGAAACTTTGCAGTGTAATAACCATTAAAATAACCGATAATTTATTATTAAATTAATGATGACATTGGTTATAAAAATGTGATCAATTTAAGAGTTTCGTTTTAAGTACCCATACAGAAATAATATAAATAGATCACCACAGTTTGATAATGCCTACGGAAGGCGAAACAGCTGTCAAGGGTAATAATAATTTCTTACCATAACTTTTTTTAAATAATTAAACCGTTTTTTTTAATTATTTAATAATACTTCTTACTAAACTCTTAAAACTTTAAATTAAAATGGAGTTCTGCAAATTAAACATAAACATGATAAATTTTGTAGAAATGTTGGTTTGGAAGTCGGGTAGAGACTACTAGATTGTTTTTAAATACCACGTTATTTTACTTAACCCGCTATCTTCCTCAGCCATACAGCTTACAAGTTAGCGATTTCTTTAGTGAATAGTAGAATGCGCCCGATCTCACACCACGAGCGAAAGAAGCCCGTATTCCGCCATCGATCTTGGCTACACGACCGGTCACAAAAACCCGACCATCGCATCGTTAAAACAGCATTCACGACATAATCATACTACGACTAGTAATAACAGAAACTACACGATAGCTATAGCTGGAATTGCAGAGGGAAAAACTAGCACTTTATAGCTCATATTACGATCTTATAAGGTGAGGAAGGTTTTTTTACCTTTTTTCAGTAGATGAGTGTAAGACGGTCCAATTGGTGATGGTGGATTGACCAACTAATTAAGAAACCATCACAGTAAAGAAGATGAAACGCCGCACACTTATTCTTGCTCCATGTATTGTCTGTTATTGTATGATAGTTCTATTGAACTTTTTATTGAATTTAATAATTTTATTTGCTCAAGCAAAAACAAAAATAAGTTCATAAGAAACGCCTTTCATGGACTATATGACGCGCAAGTGAATGGAATCAGAAGTCAAGATTCTTGAAGAAGACATGACACTATTAAGTGAATCGAACACTTATCAAGATTCGTTATAATAGCTTAGAATATCAAAGATTTAAATTAAATATCGAAAATTTGTTACCAACTGGACCCTACTAAGGAAAATCTGTATACAATATATTTTATAAGTTAGGTATCACATCTATAATCATAATATTCAAAGAAAATTTATATACGTATTTCAAGAGATTAAAATCAATTTTTCCGAGTGATTCAAACATTGAATATCAGATTGTTATTTTTTTTTAATGTGAGTGCCACACAAGAATCCAAGCTGCTCCCAACCGTCTGGAGCCAGTGAGACTATGGCATCCTTAGTTGGGGTATGTTGTGAGGCTGAAGGAAGTGGTAAAAAGGAAATTGAAGAAGTATCTGGTTTTTCAGATCTAGCTACCAAACATGAGTAAAACCATTCCAAGCAACGTTTTGATTTTGTATGGTGGTCTTTCACGACGGCGATACTGAAAGCATCTCTACCACTCTTGGTGGTAAATAATGATTTATGGAGATATTATTGTTCTGCTCCGAGTCATCGATGCATGAATATGAGTTGTGTGGCGGTCGATCCTCTCTTCTAATCTCTGAGAGGAAATAACGTCATGATTAGCTCAGTTACGTGCTCATTGTTGGTCAACAAACAAAGAAAAAGTTTTTTCAATACCCACCTTTTTTTTAAATCTTGGTCGTGTATCAAGGATCTGCTAAGCTTTGCATCTACTCAAACTGGTGTTATAAATGGCAGGTGTATGAACGAAGTATTCGTTCAGATAAAACGCCTTCAGTTTCAACTCACAGTGTAAAACAGAGTTCTATAACCCGCTAATTACCTGCTAATGATCAATACGATAATTACCTGATTGAGAATTTTAGAAAAGTAACCCTCTTATCGCGCACCATTTACGAACACCGCACCCATTCACTTCCTGTCCATATAACGCACACTTCCTGCAATGCTCCATTAAATGTTATTTTTATTTGTCCCGCCTGGTTGACAGTTTCTCACTCAGGAATGCGTTATTCTGATCGCATGTACGAGCAAATTCTATGTCGCTCGAGATGATGTCGAGATTCTTTTTATCGTGTTGTAAAATACCTGCAATAAGTATTTATTAAACCTCTTATAATATTATATGTCTACCAATAAGACTAAGTGACAGATAGTATAGTCGTTATTTTCATAATACGAAGGCAGTTGTTTTAAATCTAGTCAATGTTTTTACATGTAAACACCACACAAGAATCCCACCATCGAGAGTCATTGGGTCTATGACGCACCTAATTAGAATGTTGTGAATCTGGAATAGGTAAAAAAAGGGATAAAAAATCTTGTCACATAGGATGCAATGCCCAAATTGAATATTCTGTAGAATAAATGCATTTAGTATTTTTCCAGCCGGTTTCGGAATCACAGAACCTTAATTGGGGATACATATGTATTAACTTAAGATTATTATAATTATAATAACAAAGCATTTATATAGCGCAGTTTTGTTATTTCACTTCAAGTGCGTTTTACTTTAATAAATATAAAAATAATGATTACCTAATTCCATTCAGTGGTGTTCCTACAGTGCTCCTTTCATATTCAATTTATACATTCTTAACTTATTAAATACATTCTTACTTATTCGTAATATTACTGCTACAATACTCCTTAGGTGCATATTCATATAATAAAATTACAAAATACTATTATTATACAGTATGTACACAGCTATACAAAAAGAATCACAATAATAGTGCAAAAAAATAAATACTGGGGAAATTGAAACCAAATAACTACCGAATGCTTGAGAAAATGGCTTCTTCCAATAAATCGAAGAGAAGTTAAAATTCATGGACATTAGGATTTATCAAATAATTTTGGGGGGAGGAAAAAGAGGCAGATGGTGTGGAGAAAGAGAAACATATTCAAAATTAAGTAAGATTTTTATGAGTATTAATAATTTCGTCATTACGCTTTACGGATTTTTATTTATTTCTAATGCATTCAACTTTTCTAATAGTTTTACTTTTTTGTTAATATGACTAAGGACGGGTTGTTTCGTTAAAATTTAAATATTAATATTCAAGTTCTGTGAAGGTTCTATTCAAAATCTATTATTATTGGACCGTGGGCCCGTTTTTTTACAGTGCTTGAATAGAGCTTTCATAGAACTTGATTATTACTTCGAAATTTTGATGAAACCTTCAAGTTTCTTGAAATAATTCGCACTAAGTGAGTTTATTCTATTTTCATACTGAAAAACCAGTATTAGCTGTACACAATAGTATGAATATTTTGTAAATCTTTTTGAAAATGTATTGGTGAAGGCAACCATTTGCATTTAATACATTTCTTTTAACGTTAGATACGTCCGAATTCGAAATCTGTGGGTACAGAGCCAAAGATCTTATTACTTTTTCACGGCGGTTTTTGCTTTCTTTCAGAGTAGAAATTACTTGCGAAATTGGAAGCTCTCAAAATTTACCGTTCTGTTTCAAAAAAGGAAAATATTTCTTTAATCGTTTTCATACTCCCTTGAAAATACATTACTTAGAAACGCTATGTTCTAACGCAGTATAGCAATTACATACTAGGTAAAAAAAATCTTATAATGATGCATTACAATCACTTTGCGATATTGTTTTATGATTGATTGTTCTGATTTTGCGTCTGTAAAAAATAAGAAGATTGCGGTTTCGCGCTAGGGGTTTTGCGCGTTGATGTTTATACTAAGCTGCAGAATTCCTCGCCAACAACGCCACAATGCGTTCAGTGTACGCCCGGGTAATTTACACCAGCGTTCAACACAGAATATATCGGTGAGCTCTGCAAAGGGTATAAGTGTCCAAATAGTATTTATTTGCAATCCCTTTTCGAAACTTTGGAAAGAGATTATGCTCTTCTCGTGTAAGTTGTAAAATATCAGAAAAGTAATATGCCGTATTCACTGAGTAGGGTTCAAATTTAAAAAGGTTCTTATAATTTCCCCAAAATTAACGTAAAAAGTGCACGTGATTATTTTAAATTACATTTTCTTGTACTTAACGATTCATTTTACCGCCATTTTCCTTGGGTGCTTGCAAATTATAAAATAAGTACAGTATTCTTGAAAAATTATCATTTTTTCATGTCCTATAATGTATTCACGGGATTTTGGCATTGCATAATACACTTTATAAATGATATAATAAAAATGATTTTGAAATCTGTAATTTTTAAAGATATAATAAATTAATTTCTTCTCGGTAAACGGCGCATCATCATAACCGGTTGTCATTATATTTTTTAAATCAATTTATTGAGGGGGTTATATTGTTGCTTTTTACATGCGCTTCGTTGACCACACGTAAAGCATTTTTACACGCATTTTAATGAAATTATTTTACGAAATTGAAACATATCTCCTTTTCCGTAACATTGTCACATTGCAACCGAATAATTGTGCACTGCACCACTCCTTCAAAACCCGTATTACCCAGTGCGCCCGTTGCCTCTGGCCAGTAGGTACCGGCGCTGCGGTTGCATACTTTTTATACCGCGTTTTATACAACCAAAACGAGCTTTCATCTGTCGAAGACTTGACACTGGACTCGATGCCAATAAAAGAGAATGATTTTATGTAATAATTATCAACTCAATCATATTAAACTACGTGATAAGATGATGATTGATTGGGTGCAAAAATATTTTTTTTACCATGGGTTATGTAACGAAAAGTTTTTTTTTAATGACTCCACACAGGAGGCCCTGAGGAAAATTATTTTCCTTAAGGCCTATCTCATCTTTGGGGATGCTGTTTATAAGATATTTTTAAGGAAAGGAAGGAGAGGAACTGGGGAGGAAAAACGTATGAGCGGTAGGTAGGAATCTAGGGATCAGTGTATGCACTAGTGACGGACGTATGAATCCATCCCTTCCACCGCTGTGCAAGGCGATGATGGGTCGAGAGAGACGGCTGTAGAGCTCAAACAGTCTCCTTCAACCGGACCACCACGCCTTACCCCTTGAACTCGGGGAATCCTGCTAAGTCACCATTGGGGTAACCTATACTACTCATAGAATTAAAACGATGAAAAAATGCTGTATTTTCTAAAGTAGCGTTTCCCAACCTTTTTAAGCCCGCAGGCCGGTGAAAACAGGAGAAATATTTAGCGGACAGGTAACGCAGGAATAAAAACTATTATTTATGCAATATTTTGTTTATTAGTTCTTAATCTTATATTATAACGGGTATCAAATAGCGGTCTGCGATAACAAAAAAAAATAACATGATTTTAAATTGAGACATGTGTGCGCTTCGGACAAATCTCCAAATGATGTTCTAAGATCTTATTTAAAAAAAAATACTATTTGGAAAACCATTTATTATATATAAATACCAACTCTGTTTTGACAGCCGTCCTTTAGCTTTGTAGATTCTGATGTAGGCATTTCTCCCTTATAAAATGTTGTTATACATTTCTATTGTATTATTAATTTTTTTGTGTTTAATTCGTAGAACTCCATTTAATTATTTTTTTTTTATTTAATGAAAATCAAATTTTATAATGGTATTATTAAGTTCTCCAGGTATTCTTAGTTTTTTTATTTTATTATTGTGACAGCTGGTTCGGCGTTTAAGAACAGTTTGTAACATTAATAAAAAAACTAAAAATACTTGCAGAACTTAATGATAACATTATTAAATTTGATTTACATTAAATTTTTAAAAAAAATCTGTTGTATCTGTACGTTTTGAGCCTGTACATTTATTTATGTTATTTTCCGATTGTTTATATACGAGTACGTATTTTTATTTTTGTATTTATATTTTCATTAGCAACTTTGTAAAATTTAACACAACAAGCGAGAATGAAACATTGTTGTATGTCTTTAAATAAATAAAAGAAATGTGTACTGGAACAATTAGAAACCGATCAGTAAATCATTTTTATTTTTTCTTATTTTAAAATATATTTATTTATCAATTGATCAGTTTACAGAGTATGTTCCTTAACAATAATTTTAATTAGTTTTCAGATTTTTTTTATTTATTTTAACTTAGTAACTTTACATCTCATATTTTAAGTAAGCAGTGTATAGTTTGAAAAATTATTGCGAAATTTGCAGTTGCATCTTTGCTAGAATAGTCGATAACCGCCACGTGGCTTCAGTGTTATTTCGGAGAGACGAAGCACTGCATTAACATCCAAAAGGCTAATCTCTACGTCTATGGCGTAATAAATTATTTAGTAAACAGTGGGTCAGGCTAGACCCATGATAAGAATACAGGATTAAATGGCGTTTTGATTTTAATTTTTGGCACAATAAAATAAAAAAAAACAAACTCTGAGACAAAAGGTTACGGGTTCGATTTCCGTAATGAATGTTAAATATTAATTCGATTAATTTTTTTGATCATTAACGGGCCTTGTTAAACTCAATTTTGCTTGTCAATATTTGCTCCGTGGAGACTTCGTAACGAAGATTAATAAACAAATATTTTTTATTGAATTAAAAAACATTTTATTTTATCGTGACAAAATACATTGAATGTTAAGTGAATTAACGCTATTTTGATGTAATAAAATATTTTCCAATGCGCGTTATCGTGTTTTTGTCGTAATTAAGATTATTGTATCTATCTATCTGCTTCCTGATATCGCAAATTTTTATTTATTGCACTGCTTTTGTCACTAATTGATAGAATACGTTTCTGGTTAATTACAATCAAACGGCAAAAGCTATGCAGGAAATTATATGTTTGTAAGGCCTTGTTAGTTGTTTTATGACATACTAGATATTAGTTTTCTTTCCCGGCTTTGTCCGAGTCAAATAGACTTCTACTAAATCTACTCGTTTATTTTTAGAAGTTTTTTTTTAAATCAATTTTTTGATACATACTCGTACATTCACATAAATATGGGTACAAAGGTTATAAACATTTTTTTAAATATATATTTATGTATATATTTTTTTAATATTAGTTTACACGTAGGTTTATATATATCTGAACACATGTACATAAACCTACGTGTACTGTGTGTATAGCAAAAAAATCCCACATAGGCAAAGCCAGTGCGTGGGTATACCTGATTAGTTGGTGGCACTAAAAAGTTAAGTTTCTTTTTTCAAGTAATATTTTTTTTTTTTTAATTTCTATTTTGTTTATATAGATTCACTCACATCTATATTCTCTATCTATATCTTTACAAGTTCACATATTCTATGGAAATTTCATATATTAAAACTCTGGCGAGTTAATGTTGCGTTGACATAAAAAAAACACAAAACAGAAAAATCTATGCAAATTACATCATGCAGTTAATCACCGTTCTAGATTCATTTTTCCATAAAACCAGACTATTTCTGTATAAATCACTCAAACGTAACGTTCTGAATCAAGTTACTTCCAGTCACTTGGAATAGTGAAAACCAATCAAAGCAAAATAAATACTATTTTACGTACGATTTATTGTTGTTTTTTATGTTTTCATACTTTAAGTAGTAATATTTTTTAGTACGATTATTATGAAATGGTGATGTTTTAAAGATTTATATTTCTTACATATGTTTTTATTTTATAAAGATATACACGTGATTAACTGTAAATTTACCATAAGGTTTTGAATGACAACAGTCCAACTACTTAAAGAATTATTCAATTTTTTTAACTTATTGAAGTTTATACACCTCATTGAAGAAGATAATATTAACACATCCCAAATGAAAAAATGGAAGATAATAATAGCAAGTCTTAAACTTGAAATATGATATCGGTGTAAATGGCGTAAATTGAACTGGTCTCATTAGGATTCGTGTTTCATTTGGGATGTGTTAATATTATCTTCTTGAATACTTAAAAGTAGTTTATCGGGACTTTTTTTATCTTATATTCTGTAAAATTTCTTAAAGTTAATAAATAAAAAATAAAAACAAGTTCCTTATCTGCGTTACTTTCATAATACCGGTGGTCACCATTTGAGAGGTTTTGCTGCTTTTTATCAGATAGGAGATCATTTAAATACAACAAAATTTTGCATTAATCTTTTTTTCTGCCACCTCATTTTAGGCAATTCTTTTGAATCGAGGAATGCAAACAAGATCCACCATCTCGCATCATGTTTAAACCTTTTGTCGCCTTAATGAATTGTCTCTCTAACAAATTGTTATTCCTCGTCTTATTCCGTCTGCCTCCTGCTTTCAAATATGGCTCGTAATCCGCAATCCGCAATAAGACATGCAATCTAACAAACACCTTTTAAGGCTCCAACAGCCGCCAACTACCGCTGTTTGTCGCACCTGATATCTGCGGGAATCCACGGACTACAGAACTGAAAAAGACGTGGATTGTAAAAACCCGAGACAACTAACGGTTCAGGGAACGGATCACAATTAGAAGCCGCCTTGCTGACAGTCTTACATAAATTCGTCGAACGTTTTGCTCGACTTTTTGCTACGGGAATAACGTCAGCGCGTCCGATCAGAGATTTTATTATCATTCTCGTGCTGAAGTTTCTCGTTTTGGTTTGATCGTATAAAAACCTGACCGATTAAGAAAAAGGTTACCCGTTGATCCGTAATTGTATGAAAATATTATTAGGTGAGTAAAAATGCATAATGTTATATTGAATATACCATTTAGAAATGATAATATGTCATTTTATAAGGAGAGACCTGATGGTATCTTCGAATTGGAAATCTGTAAGTTTATATGAGAGAATTTGACGATGTCTGCTGGAAACTGGAAAATGTTATTTTTATATGAAGCCACTTGAAGGTATCTTGGAATTGGATCATATTTAGCCTAATATGGCATTCAGTGAAAGATTTATATAATAGAATTATTTTCCTTACTTTTAAGGATCTGTTAAAGTGCAATTGTGTGTTATATTTCTTTTTATAGATTATTGTAGATATGTTGAAACCATGTATGCATACAGCTTTGATTTATTATTAAATATTCGATGGATTTTTTACTGCCATATTAGTTCATTTTCGCTCAGGGAAGCATTTATCTGATTACCAACACCTCTGCTATAGATCACCTCAAGTAGTTCGCTATATTTGGTGACTTAGAAGGGGTTTCCGGGTTCATGGGGTGAAGTTTGTCCGGTGGAAGCGTCTGTCTGCCAGCTCCGTGGTGGACCGGATCGGGAGAGGCCGGTTGGGGGAGACCCCTTGACAAAGAGGCCGGACTGTCGCCTTGAACCGCAGTGGGATTAATGGATTCCTACGTCCTAAAATCCTAGAGCCACTGACTCCCAGATTCCTACCCAACATACATATCCTTTTCCTTCCTAGAACTCTTCGTCCTTTCACAAAAAGAGCGTGCACACAGAATCCCCAAAGATGATACAATCCCCGAGGGAAATAATTTTCGTAAAATTCACGTAAAATAAAAATAATAATAATTTTAATCGAATTGAAGAAAAATGGCCAGCTAAAAATTCATAATAATAATATGTGTTTAGGTACACGCGCTTTTTATCAATATCAGTGAATACCGCACAAGTAAGTTTTAACTTCCCCGAGTCAGTGGGACTATATTATCTCCAATTGGGTTAGGTGTATGTGAGACTGAGGTAGGGAACGGCATGGAAAAGACGAATTTTTGGAAATACGTCATTATTCAGATCTGGACACTAAACATGACATAAAACATTACAAGATATAATATTCGAACTAATTATTCTGTGCTACATTATTGTCAACGTGAAGCACTTCTACGGATTGGTATCTTAATAACGTGCGAATAATTACTTTTCTATACGCTCATTAGATTGAAACGCGAGGCGATGTTTTCATATACGCGTTGCATTCAGAATTACACATAAACTGTACACCATTCCGTATCGCGGCCCTTTGAAGAAGAATGCATAATACCGTATTATTCTATGAAATGGCAACAAACGAGCTCCATTCTCATTCAATGAAAATTTTATCATTGTTCGCAAGTAATATCGTTTCTTGTAACACTGAAAAATACTTGACGCTTGTATTGAACGGTGCTTATTAAACTGGATTCCGCAGTTTCCTACCTACCGAGAATTTTAGTCTGTGTGGAAGACACTCGCAGTATCGCCCTGGTGAGAAGCTATTCAAAAAGGCGATTGAAATGGTTGCAGTTATTACAGATCCGAATAGCCAAGTACTTTCTTCTTCTCCTTATCCTTCCCATGTACAGCCTCTACCTCAACATAACAAGGATAAATCCTTCATCCTGCTGCCACCATTTTACAGCTAAAATGATGATATTTATTTTTTTTTTTTAATAAATTTTTGATACATACATTCACACAAACAGGGTAAAAAGGTTATAATCATTTTTTTTATACAAACATATTTTTTTATAATATTCTATTATATATACATCTGAACACATCTACATAAACCTACGTGTACTGTATATACTCGTATATAAAAAAAAATCGCACATAGGCAAGGCCGTGGGTATACCCGGTATCAGTTGGTGGCAGTAAAAAAAGATGTTTCTTTATTCAAAGAATCAATTTTTATACCTGTTTATAAACATTCACTCATATACACACATACACATCTATATTCCATATGTATATGTTTACAAGTACAAAAATTAAGCGAGTTTCCCCTTCAAAATAATAACTATAATACCAATAAGATTATAAAAGAAAACCAGATTTAAAAAAAATTGTGAGAGAAAAAATCATATTTGTATTAATACATGGATGTTGAAGGTAATTAATACATGGATGTTGAAGGTAAGTTAAATAAAAATATTAAGTTAAATAAGAAAGAAAAAATGAAAAAAAGGAAAAGAAAAAGGAAAGGAAAATATACAATTATAGCAGGAAAAGGTTGATATCTTTGATATTCAGAAGATTGCTTTTCACAGATCCTTTAGGAAGGCCTTAAAATATAAGGGAATTAACAAAAATAAATTGAGATAATACATTTGGCGATGGCAACTAACATTCATAACAGCCAGATAAAAATTTCTATACGCATGTGTCGAAGATCTTCTACATCTAGAGAAATGCCATCATTTATTGGTGCTCATATAGTGGCTAACGATGATGGTGATGACACGTACGTGCGACATTTCCTGAAATCAAAAGAAAACCATGACACCTATAACGCTGTGATTCAGGTGCGAAATTTGAAGGGGTGATGAAAATGACGACTGACGACAAACCCAATCATTTTTTTAACTGATTCATGTGGAAATCCTTACAATTATGATAATAAGAAGAAAATAAGTTTTGTTATTTTATATGTTACATAGTACATAGTCCATATTCTCACCAATATCTAGCAATGCTAAAATGAGTGTTGACGATAATAAGGAAGCTACGTGAAAACACCGAGATGTAATTAAGGGACTAACCTTCACCCATGTATAAATTGAATATATTAAGATGATGATGAATTCAAGCAAGGCTTTTAACAGATCCTTGTGGAAAACCCTGCAATTATTTTGAAAAAAAAATAGGAATAGTGCCGCAAGCACTCTAATTCAAAATCCAAATAACAATCCAGCAGTGCTGAAATGTTGACTGACGATTGCTGAATAAAACGAGTATATTTTTTACCAACTGCTGGCTAAATCAAAGCGAAAACGTGGATAGATTGAAAAAAAAAACATAATCTGAAAATTTCTAAGACCCAGGATAGGAGAAGTCATCATTCAGGTATGGAAATAAAATGGCTGATGATGCTGATACATTCACAGCGGCCTATTGTTTTATCCCGCGATGCGAATAAAGAAATATCAATTACCGCCTCGAGCTGTCCGCGAGATATTTATTGCTCCCTCTGCCCTCTGCCGACCACAAGAAAAGGCGAATGCAAAAGTAAATAAACGCATTTGGACCGAGCGCGTGCAAAGGTGCAGGCGACAGTTTCCAAAATAACTATAGGCGACCGTCGTGACCGCGGTAAAGTGGTATAATCACCATTATAAGGACAAAATGCAGGTTACTGGTTCAATTCCCGTTAAGTTAAATAAATAATTAATGTATTATAATGTAATTCCCTCACTTCTATCTGAATGTGAATTGTCAACCTTCTGTCCAGAAATGGCCTAATAGATTTAGGCTATACAAATACAGAAAAAATGTTGAAAAATGCATTTTGCTTTATTACTAGTAGTTTTCTCATGCATATTTATTGTTTTTATGTTTGATTCGTAGAACTCCGTTTACTTTTTTAAAAATTGAAAGTAAATCAAATTTAATAATGTTATTATCAAGTTATTTGCAAGTATTTTTAGTTTTTATTCTTGTGACAGCTGTTTTGGCGTTCAAGTTTGAAAATGACCTTGAACGCCGAAACAGCTGTCACAATAATAAAAAAAACGAAAAATACTAGCAGAACTTAATAACAACATTGTTAATTTTGATTAATATAATTTTTTTTTTTTAAATAGTTTTCACATAGTTTTTTTTCAAATTTGTTTTTTCTCTTTTCTTTTTTTGCCGTTATTTTCTACTCTATTTTGGTTTTTACCTGTACTGTTTATACCTTTATTAATTGATATTATATACCAATTTACAAAAACAATAAACAAAAAATTTAATTACATTTTCTACAATAGACATGGCCCAGTCAACAATAGGTAGAAACTAATGTTGACTGGGCCATAATGTATTCACACCTGTTTTGCAGCTTGTCTTGGACGCACGTGTACTTTATACATTTTGACATTTGGCTTAATTTTATATAATTACGTTATTTGTATCAAATATCTTAAATAAATAAAAAAAAACATGCAGGTATGAATATTTTTTAATGATCGCTTTGTATATATAGCTTTTATAGAAAATTTCTTAAGCTTTCGGAACGTATAAAATATTTCTTATTAATAATGACACCACAAAGTAATTACATAAAAAAAATATATATATATATCTCCTTTATTTCTCAACAAACGAATACTGCAAAATCTGTAACTTCGACGTTTTATTCAATGGTTCTTTCTCAGATGGTTTTCTAGAGTTCTTTTCAATATATTGTTGTTAACATTTTTTTTAACTCAAAATAGTTCAAAATAACCAAAAATTAAGATTTCATTCAAGAATGCCACTTTATGCGTAAGTTAATGTACTTTAATAATACGTGCACTCATATTTATAAGGTCCATCATACTTAACAATCCATTCACCGGTGGGTGAAATGAAACAAATCTATGTTTTATCTAGAACGAACAGTATCAAACTAATGATAAAATGTTACCTTTATGGACTTTACTTATTTAGACACATGAAAAACCATACAAAAGATTATGGTTTACAGGACGAAATTACTACCAAAATTACGCTGCCATAATTAGACGCGGACGGAATTACACATGGAGAGAATTACATCTACTGTAATTACACAAGCCGAAAAAATAAAATTTAAGACTGCTTTAAAACAAAAAACTGAGTAGGCTTAGGCCCGACTCAAGTATTTATTCACTTGGTCGTCTCATGTCTTCCTCGGACGTCCCCGGCTTCTTCTTCCATTCACATTCGCATCATATATTCTCGTTACACTCCTCTCATAGTCAATTCCTCAAGTCCTCAATCGTCATTCTGGTAGTTTAATATTGATACGTGAAATTCAGGCCTGTGTAAATTAAACAAATATTATTCAAACGTATTGTGTTCATTAAGGATCTTCGATACATTCGAGATACCTCGCATCTCCATAGATTTAAATTGCCCTGCAAAACTTTGCAAATAAATATCGAGATTTCACCATACTTAAATCCCCTTTAAAAAGGTCAAATGACTTTGTTTCAACCCTTAATATTCTTTTAAAGATGCAAGAGACTTTTTTGGGATGTTACATCTGCTGACTGGATCTTGCTGGGTGAGGTTCCAGGTTGGTAGCTCACACGGCCGTCCATCACTGTAGGAAGAACGTAATCAGCCACACTACACGGCCTTTGTTCCTTTGCACTGCCGAAAGGCTAAAGCCAACGCCAGATCTTTCAGTTATGAACAGATTTAAAAATATTAAAATAATTGTCACATTGATAGATTACAGTTACTTCTTATTGCAAAATACACGCCATTACGATTTCATTTTAAAAATTATGTTTTTATGTCATGATTTTGGGAATATCATATATATTTAAACCTTTTAATTATGTAATGATAATTTAAATCTTCGAATTTAAAACCATTCGGGTCACGTAGTGGCGTATTTGTCACGAAACATCGGTCACCAAATGACACATCCTCATAAAACTCGTTCTATCTCCTTTTTTATTATGGTCTAACATAATGATATCAACAGTTTTAGAAGGATAGAACACCAAGCCGTGTCGCTATTTATCTTTGCTTTTAAATGTATACCATAGACTTTGAAAACTGTGAAGTGACAAGAACCCCTTTTCAAATTTTATTTTTTATTTATCTACATTCGTATTTGTAAAACACAGTAATTTATCATCAATTGAGGTACATGGAAGTTGAAGTTGTATTATGTTTGCCTAGTCGATATTAATTCCTAGTTAGACATATTGCCTGTTGTAATTAATTAATTAATCCTTTTTTCTAATTAATTCTGACTTTTAGTTTTGTATAAAGCAGTATTTATAGTTTACAAAAATAAAACATCGGTAAGCGATTGTAAAAACTATATCTAATCAAATTAAGTTTTCCCTTAGAAATATTAAAATCTAAAATAGTCTTTCATCTTTCAAAAACAGTATTTCATTTTAAGATCGTTCAAAAACAGCGAATCTATTTGAAATTGAATCTCAAGCGTCAATACTTTTAAATAAATCTCTAATATGACAGATTTTCTAACTCACATGCTATAATATTATCTAAACACGAGAGGTTCCCATAAAGTGTCAGAATTAGTCATTGAAGAAGATAATATTAACACATCCCAAATGAAACAAATCCGATAAAACAACAGACAAATAAAAAGGTATCAGTCGCACCTGGGGCTCGAACCCAGGACCTCTGTCAATCCGGGACAACCGCTTTGCCGACTAAGCGAATGAGACCAGTTCAATTTACGCCATCTACACCGATATCATACTTCAAGTTCAAGAATTGTTAATATTATCCTCCATTTCAAATCCCATATTATTGGCTGCTATCCTTGTGATGATTGCAAAGTTCTTCCCGAACACAATTGCAATCGGAATAGAGTCTCGTATATACCTACCCGATTTTTATTTACATGAGACATCTATTGACTATTGACAAGCCTACAAAGAAATATTCAATATATGTTTTTTTTATAACTTATTGAAGTTTGTAAATCTCATTGTAATATTTAATCTATGAAGAAGATAATATTAACACATCCCAAATGAGATGCGACTGATACCTTTTTTTTGTATGTTGTTTTTTCGGATTCATGTTTCAGTTGGGATGTGTTAATATTATCTTCTTCAATGATTAAATATTACAATGAGGCTTACAAACTTCAATAAGTTATAAAAAAATATAAAAAATTGAAGTGTTAGAATTAGCTTTGACTCACCAAAAATATTGTCTGAGACCTGTAAAACTTTTGACCCATCGTGATGTATTTTTAATCAAAGTGGAAGCATTTTCTATAAAATTATTTCCAATAGGTAGGTAGCATATAATTTGAAGATCTTTTAAAAAATGCACAGTTCAATGCTAATAAGATTGACAATAAATACAGAATAAGTAAATGTGGGATTAACCCAAAAAACAGTATTCAAAACAGGTCCTTGTTGAAACCCCTCATTTATGATTACAATAATGTACATGGCATGGTTTATCTTATGATAGAGGAGAATTGGGGTAGATTTCATAATTATAACGGGTATCTTCATTTCATTTGACGATTTCTTTACTTTTAATGCTATTTAAAATTGGTGTACATCACTTATTTTTTTAATGTTTTTTGTCGGCTTTCAGGATTCTCTAGTAAATCATGTTCCACGCTGTACTTCAAGGTGCATAGATTTCATGATTAATCACTATTTAATAAATAAAGTGTACTATAGTGGATTTGGTGATTGAATCACATTGACCATAAGTGTGCATCGCCTACTATGAACTAAGACCCCGTCACACATTGCTCGCTACTTACTGCTGGATAGCGGACAGTGGCACAGCATGAATGAATGAGGTGCGGTGGTAACAAAAGAAGTTGTCGGAATATGTAAAGTCCGGGACGTGTTCCTCGCCACTTGCCACTCGCCACTCCGCAGTCCCCACCGTACTCGGGCGACTGTCGGCTTCAGTGGCAGCAGGCTACTCCAAGCTGTTACTGATAAAGGCTTAGCTATGGGTATAGCCGCTCTGCCCTCTGCGACTGTATGCCGGGAGAATGCAAGTGTTAAGTAGTCTAATGGCTGGTTGTTTCACAGAATTTCAAAGATTCATCAAAATTTCAAAATTACTATTCAAGTTCGGTTAATAATAACAGAATTTGGATTAAACTTTAACAGAACTATGATATCGGCTCAGTTCGCAAAGCGGTTGTCCCGGATAGACAGAGGTCCTGGGTTCTAGCCCCAGATGCGAGTGATACCTTTTTTATTTTTCTGTTGTTTTTTTTTTATTCGTGTTTCATTTGGAATGTGTTAATATTATTTTGTTCAATGATTAAATATTACAATGAGGTTTACAAAATTCAATAAGTTATAAAAAAAAAATTTAAAAACTAAATATTAACTTTAAAATTTTGACGAATCCTTCAAATTCTGTGAAACAACCCGCCCTACGCGATCTAATTTTCTAAATGATATGTGTCTGTTTCACTTTTTATATTGAATAAACACATTAAATAAAGAAGAACACAATAAATGCAATGTGGGCTTCTTTCGTGAGCGAAAAGCCTGGCCTTCGGGCCATAGAATTTCTAAATCAAAAAATATTTCACCAACATTTAATTTCCATAAAATGAAATCGCAATAAATGCTGAGCGCTGTATTTCATTGGCTCTCTCGGGTCTACAACCAAAAGGTTCTAAGTCAAAGGCACATCGGCTTCCAGTCAAATCCACATGGAAGGCATCTTTGGTGTATATTCTTTATTCTATGGGATGGAATTATTGAACAATTTTTGGAAAAAATGAATTTCTGTACAGTATTTGATAATTACCATGACCAAGACCATGATCATGATCAAGATCATAGACAGTACGTAACCTAACCTAACCCAATATTATGAATATCCTAACCTTACTTAAGGGGCGTATTTTATAAACAATACATTGACAACAAATAACATACTGACGGCCTCCATGGTCGAGGGTTAAGGCTCTCGACTACGAATCCGAAGGTCGCCGGTTCAAATCCCGGCGTGCGCAAGTAAATTTTATGTAATTGATTTGTGTTACTTCACAATTAATTCTTTTAAATATATATAGTATATTTACGCACGTTCCAGAGTGGACGATACTCTCAGTATCGCCCTGGTGAAAGACCACCATTCAGAATTGAAACGTTGCTTGAAATGACTTTTAGTCGTGTTTGGTGACCGTATCTGAATAGCCAGATATTTACCCCCCTTCCTCTTCCCCTTCTCCTTCACCTCCCCAATACCTTCAGCTTCACAACATTCCCCAATTGGGGATGCCATAGTCAGTGGGACTATGGCATTTGGGTTATGTTGCGAGGCTAGAGATAGTGGGAAGTAGGAGAAAGAAGATACCAATTAGGAGGGAAGGACGCTAGTTCTTTAATTCGTTAGTTTGCCATTTGGCCGCCAGCAGAGATAACTGCGCCACTGTAACATAAGATTAATTGAAAAGCACCTTTAAGATTATTCTTCACATGGATTGTGCTATAAAAAAATAACGAATATTTTCGAATATTATTAAGATTAAATTTGATTTTGTAATTTTAATGGTCAACGTTGAGTTGAAATATCCATGTACCCTTAAAAAAGATAATACGCAATATTTTTCCTCCAAATTTTCTTTAATTTGTTAACTAGAACAGCCTTGAAATCTGCTGAGAGTTAAAAAAATGTTTCTCTGTATCGGAAAATATATATTTTATAATTCACGGAGAATGTATGAGGCATTGTATAAAAGTGAATGAAGCAATAAGTGTATGCCAAGATCGAGTTGTTTGGCGGTCCGTCCTCTCTGCCCACCCCTGCGGGGAAACGGCGTGATGGCTAGTTAGTTAGTTAGTTAGTTACTTTCACCACGTTTATCAAGCAATGATGACGATGATTTAATCAAATCCCGGGCGAAGTCGGGTAGTAAAACTACTCACATAAATAACAATCAATACAATGAGATAATGGACAAAAAAAGTATAAAAACAATGAAATCAGCTCTATTATTCATGATAATACGAAAACATGTTGCAAAGAGAACCCTTTAAAAGCTGCAAATATATTTAACGAATTCTTTGCAAATATAGGAGAAAATCTTGCGAATCTCATACACAAAGATCCAAATATAACAATTCCAGACTGTAATGTTGATGTTAAAAATAAAATGTCAACATTTCAACTCACCACAGAGGACTAAATAGTAACTATTATAAACGGCATGAAAGGAGGCTCTGCCCCAGGTTTTGATAGAATTACAATTAACATTTTAAAAAATATTAAAAACAAAATTTCTAAACCGTTAATGCATATAATCAACACAAGTTTCCAATGCGGAGTATTTCCATGTAATTACAAACAAACTACCATAACTCCAATATTTAAGTCTGTTAATCCCGAAGATGTTAATAATTACCGTCCCATTTCAGTAATGTCAAATATTGCAAAAATTTTTGAAAAACTTGTAAAAAAAAGATTTAACCAGTTCATAAAATGTAATAGCATAATTCACGAAAATCAATTCGGCTTTATGGAAAGTAGAAGCACACAGGATGCAATTTCAAAATTAACTAGCGTTATTCACACTTCATTAGATAAATCACTAAAATGCCTTGGAATTTTTATAGATCTCAAAAATCGTTTGATATAGCGTTTGAGCATGACAAACTTATAATTAAATTAAGCAACATTGGAATAAATAGTACAGCTCTGGAATGGATAAAAAGCTATCTTTTCAAACGTCCTCAAGTGGTAAAATAAACGAGGTACTTAGTCATAAAAAAACAAGTAATTTTGGCATACCTCAAGGTACAGTACTGGGACCTCTACTTTTTATCATCTATGTAAATGACATATTCATGCAAAAACTAAACGGAAAAATAATATCTTATGCTGACGACACTGTCATAATAATTGAAGGTACTGACTGGAATTCTATTAACAAGCTAGCAAATACTGATATTAATATATTAAAAAATTGGTTCGATAATAATCTACTCTCCCTTAACACTGAAAAAACAAAATTTATTCCTTTCTCTATCAATAAATTTAAATCAAAACCAGAAATAAAAATTATAATACACCAAAGTAACTGCAACAGAATCAATTGTAATCAAGCATGTTCAATACTTAGTCCAACTTCCAAAATTAAATACCTTGGTGTATATATAGACCAGCATTTTAAATGGAAAACACATATTTGTGAACTTGTTAAACGAATTAGAAAATGTATATATATATTTATAAGACTAAGAAATATTCTTAGACTAGAAAACCTAAAAAGAGTGTACTATGCAATTGTTCAGTCTATTTTACAATATGGAATTATTGGCTGGGGGGGAACATATGATAATATTTTAAGTCCACTTAAAATAATTCAAAGATTGATAATAAAGGTAATTTAAAAAAAACCATCATCATTTTCCACTGAAAAGCTTTTTACAATATTCAATGTACCTACAGTAGATAAAATTTATAAAAAATATGCAATTATTCAAATCTTTAAAGAAAAAACGTTAAATAAATTACAATTTAATATATCCGCAAGGTATCAACAAAACATTAAAATCCCGCCATTCAATACTAAGCATACGCAAAACACATACCTATATCTAGGAATAACTTTTTTTAACAATCTGCCATCTGATCTTAAAATTATAGAAAATATCCATGAATTTCAACATAGATTAAAAAATTACCTCAAACTACTCTAACAATTTTTTTAATTTTTTTAATTTTTTATTATTATTAGATTTTTTTGTCTTTTATTATTATCTTCTCTTTCTTTTCTTCTACTTTCTTTTCATTTTCTTTAATACTATTACTAGTGATAAATTACAAAATTTACACGACAAATTCATATTTTCCTGCTATTGAACAACAATATTTTAAGTTATGATTTGATTAATTAAGCGATAATCACTCACCAAACACAAGAACCTTGTTTCTTTATGGTGAGGAATAGCTATATTATATTTTTTGTTACACTATATGAATCATGTCTTATTTTTATATACTCTCTGTAAAAAAAATTATTATATTAAATTTTTAAAAAAATAAATAAAAAAATAAAAAAATAAATAAAAAAATACTATAAACGCTGTTTACATTGTTATTCACCGATTAATTAATCGATTAAAAGTGATATAATTTTAATTTTTTTGATATTTCGTTTCGATTGCCTTCGTGGCATTATTAAAATCCTTTAGTTATTGAATGATAATACGTATCGAACAATCGACTTAAACTAAATATCTACTTATATAATTGAAAATACACTTTGTATATACCCTTTACTAAAAAATTATTTATTACTTTATTTTACTTAAGTAAAGTGGTATATACAAAGTGTATTTTCAATTATATAATTAATAATGATGCCACAAGTTATCAAGCGTTTGAAGAAATTATGAAATATCTACTCATATAATGAATGTCAATTGATTAATTTGAAAACCAACATACCTATTTTTTGAGAAATGTCCATATCATCGTTTTGGTAAATTGCGCAATAAATGTATTGTTTAAACTTTAAAAAAAAAACAGTAAAATTGCGAGATTTGTTTTGTTTTCATACGAAAATACTCCAGTAATTTTGTTGGCTTCTTAGTTATCAAAAATCGATATTAAATTATCATACAACTCCGTTCTGACTCAATTACATTATGTTAAAATGGCAGTTTTGGATATTAATAATATTTTAGATCTTTCGTAAGTTTTTAATTGTTTTCAGCATCATAATGAATGTGTAAGTACTAACCGCAAACATAGAGTAAACATTTCAATAGTGTATTTCAAATGTTTGTTTTGAAAAAACAGTGTCATTATCCTGGTAATGAAAAGCGATAATGTAGATTCTAATGATTCTAATGGTACACATTTCTTCCTGCTTCTCAAGCACTATTTTTCTTTTCAACGACCCAACTTATCCAAACATTAGGGGTTTAAGTGGGGTGACAGAACCTTGGATTTGGCAAAATAGAATCTGTATATGAAAATAAATATTTACTTAGTATTCACGATAGTTCGTATTTGCCATCTTGTACGACTATAAAATAACATCCGGATAATGGGTCATTACTCTCATCGTTATTCCAAGGAACATAGGCATCTTAGTGTATTTGCAATAAATTTTGATAGAAATTGAACACAGAAATTTAGTATAACAATTATACTATTTCCCTTTTTCCGCGGAGTACTCCACCGTGTCTATATTTACTACCCCTTGATCGATTTTGAGAACAATCAAATCAAAATCGTGGATCGTGGAGAAAGGTTGTCTGGACCGCGATGCGGTGTGAACTGCACCGATACCCGATCTTCCGCGCAGCCTCCTGAGGTAGATAACATCTCAAGTCACCGCTGCTATCTCAGACTTTGATTGACGTAAATTGGCCGCGGACAAGTGCGAGAAAGGGTGTGATTTTACACAGGATTGTGTGTACTTTCTAGAAAAGGGGAAGGGTAATTTTATAGGGTTTAGGTCTGGTCGTTAGTGCGAGGAGATGGATTCTATCACAGTATTTGGACTGTCAACCGGTTTCGGACAAACCCTAGTACTGTTTCGATATAAAATTGTACTAAAACTAGCCCTCTGTCAATCTCCCCTTTTTGGGTTTTCAATTCTAAGTGCTTATTTCCCTGATTTATACTTATTACGGTATTTAAGAGGGAACCTTTGATTATCTAAAACTTTGATTTTTCTTTAATCTTAATTCTGCTTTCTTAGCTTCGTTATGTTTTATCTACATTTTGTTTTCCCCGTTTCTATATTGCATCTTTCTAGTCTCGTAAGTCTCGAATCAATGTCAATTTTTCAAATGGTTTCAAAAATATATTCACTTTAACAACATTGAAATTCTATATTAAATGTTTTCGTGTTTAATTGGCAGAACTTTTTTTTAAAAGTTATAGTAATTAAGTTTAATAATTTTATTATTTAGTTGTACCATTATTTTAGCTTGCTATTATTGTGATAGCTGTTTCGATGTTCAAAGCCATATTCGTGTTTGAAAAGCCAGTTTGAAAATGACTTCGAACGCCGAAATGACTCAAAATAATAACAAACTAAAATGTTTTGCAGATATTAATATTAAGGTTATGTAATTTAATTTTCTTTGAACAAATAAATAAATAAAAAAAATAATATAAATAAATTTAGCACTTCAAAGCGATGGATTAGGTTTGGAATATCCTTGAAAGATGAAAGTGAAGAGGCTTTTGTTACCTCATTATTTCTGAAAGATAGTCAAACAAGAAAAAATATCATTTTCAACATTAACAGTTATCTTTATATGTAAAAATCAATGTAAGTTTGTAGGTTTGTTTGTCCTCCATGTTCTCGATAATTACTGGAACAGTTTCACTGAAAATAGCGCAGTTTGTTTTTATTAGTGCCGGAAAGGTTTAGATAGTAGTTTGAATGAAATCCAATATGTAAAACTTTTGTTATAACGTTTTAAAATTAGTATGAAAAATATTGAACCCGCCATGTTTTATTTAGGTTAGCCCATAGATATATTGCATATTCAAAAGAAGAAGTTAGGTATATTATTTTCAAAATGGAAAACACGAGTAGGTACCTACTTAAGAACTAAAAATAAACGTTCGGAATGAAATAAAATATTCTATTGAATGTTTCTTTAATATTTCTATTTTTGAATTCTTTATTTGGAGAAAATTACTTTCGTTTTCAAATCAATTATTGTACCCGAGCGGGGCCGGGTACACATTAGTTAGTTACATAATACAAATAGGTATATTACGTATCCCAATATTGGAGTCTTGTGTATCTTTAAATGGATTTATGTTGGATTTTTTTTATTTATTTTAGAAATTAAAATGAAAGTTTGGTAGTTTCTGCACGATAAAGTTAAGAATCTACTCTCTACCAATAGACTTTCACTAATATTAGTAGGTGCCTACTATGTCCAATAAAACATTTTATTTTGGGTAAATCGGAGAAAGGGCCACGGCACGCCACTGTGCTTACTACCTCGGTTATCTTCCTCCCTTGAGCAATGTCCGTGAAGAAATCATAACACGGGAAGAATCACCGACTCGGGTTACAGAGTTCGCAATATTTGCAGCGGTGGCAGTGTTGGCGCGGACTGTGGCTGGGGCCGTAATTGATTGAAAAATGCCGCGCATTTGACGCGACAGTGAGTGACGCGTGTTGCGCTTTTTGCCGACGTTTGGCGAGCTCGTAAATTACCGCCGATGCGAGATACGTATGAAAAGATTGTTGTTTCATTCTGCTGGTACATACATAGCTGCCTATCGACACACACAAACACACACGCATACACACACACACACACACACACACACACACACACACACACACACACAGAAATTTGAGGTATGCTTGGTTAAATCGCGAATCTTCTTATTAGTATTATTGTTTCAATATTACAAGTATTACACGTTCGATTTGTCACCACACAACCAATAACTCCCTTATTTTTAAAGTTTTTTAGACTATAGCTGATATTTGCCTTTTCCAGAAATGTTTTTCGCTGACTGCTAGTCATACGTCTCCAACCTTCACTCAGACCTCCTGCTCCAATCTTCCACGCAGAGTTCATCTCTTCCACGGTCTGCTTCCGGATCATTTCCACTGGGGTACCACCAGCATTTGGCTATGATTGTTGACATACTTTTATCTGGCAATATTTCCACTCGGCGAACACATCTTAGTCTTTATGGACTACAGAATGTAACTTTTTTTTTCAAGCTCAATAATAATAATAATACTTGGAAGATTTGTATAGCGCCGTTTTTGTGAAAAATCACCTCAAGGGCTCTGTACAAATACTACTTGCTAGTGTTTATCTTATTATTTACCTTTACAGAAAACTTACTTACCTGGTAGGGCACTCCAGATTAAAGCGTTAAATTACAATGTTTTGGGCTGAGATGATATGACTTGGCACGCACAGGGCACATATATTAGAAAACACTGCACATTGCATGTCATTGCAGTCACTGTTTAAATCCCATTTGTCATTGATATTATATACATTAGAAGGTTATTGGCAAAAGAAGAATATGTGCTTATTTGAAACATGATTTTATTTGAGATTTTTGATAATAATTATTTACATTTACAAATATTAAAATTATTTGTTTATTAGGTGAACAGAACCATTCATGGATATGACTGTCCAAAGAGATGAGTTTGAGTTTTGCTCTAAATTCTTTCAGTCTTTAATCAATCTTAGATCGTATGGCAGTTTATTCCAGGATTTAGGGCCTGACACGCTGAAAACTCGCTCACCAAACTTACTATCTGGTGTGCGCTTTAGTACCTTCAGCCTTCCGATGGCCGATGACGTCGCTAATCTCAGAGTTGACTGGCGTGAATTGGAATTTTCTGGGATGCAGATGCCATCCAACAAAGCTTGAACTGGATTCTTTCAGGACACATGAGCTAGTGAAGATTTTTTAGATGCTCTGAAATGTGGGAGTATTTAGATACGCCTGTAATTGTTCTTGCCGCAGCGTTAAAAACGGATTGTAATTTGTTAATTTGATAGCTGGGGAGACTTGCATATATTCCATTGGAATAATCTAGACCTGAAAGAACGTACGAATTAACCAGCAATTTAGTCGCCTCTGTTGGCAGGTTCCTCCGCACTGCTTTAATTTGCCTTAATTCGAAGAACTCTGTGCTTACAGTTCTGTTCACTTGGCTTTTAAGGGACAAATCAGCGTCCAGATTGACTCCAAGTAATTTGATTGATGTCTTTGGAGTTATGTCAGTTCCAGAAATAGTTATTGGGGACATGTCAATGTTATGCAGGCATCTGCTTGTGGCCGTCCAGAGAAACTCAGTCTTTGACGGATTCAGCTTCAATCTATTTGAGGTCATCCAACGAGTAATAGCTCCTAGACACTCCGCTATGCGAATTTTTAGAATGTCTATTTCTTCGAGCAAGCAGTAAAAATAAACTTGCTAGTCATCAACATAGCAGTGGGATTTAAGACCAAACGATTCGATTATTTTAGCGACACCATTTGTGAAGAGGATAAAAAGTAGTTAGCCCAGGACAGACCCCTGGGGTACTCCAGATGAAAGAGTTGCATAGCATGATTGGTGTTGCCCCACCAAGAGTTAATGGATAATTTTCTTCTACACGATCCTATTTCTAGAGTAGCCCACTTTCTCACAGTACTACCCTGCTAACATTGCTATCTTCATTATTTGATTTCTTCATTTTGGAATACAACTACTTTAGGTCTTTTAATTGGAAATGAGCAATTTGATTTTATACTCGTACATCCCATTTGTTTCAAATTCGATAAGATAAACTTATTATCAGTAACCACCTTTCATTAGCGACACGTCGGTGAATTACGTTTTAAAGACATTTACTCATAAACCTCGTCATTAGCAAGTAATTTTTATTTTATTAATTTGTGTTGTTTCACAATTAATTAATTAAAAATAATATATACGGTATATTTGCGCACGTTCCAGAAGTGAAAGATACTCTCAGTATCGCCCTGGTGAAAGACCGCCATTCAGAATTGAAACGTCGCTTGAAACGGCTTTTAGCCGTGTTTGGTGACCAGATCTGAATAGCCGGGTATTTCCCCATCTTCCTCTTTCCCTTCTCCTTCACCTCCCCACTACCATTAGCTTCACACCATTCCCCAATTGGGGATGCCATAGTCTCACTGGCTCCAGACGGTTGGGAGCAGTTGGGACTCTTATCCAGTATTCACTTAAAAAAAAAAAAAAATGAAAAAACATCGTCATTCTGGGTAAAATAAAACACGAACAGGGTGACAAAAGGTTTGTTCAATTTATTAAAATTTACCATTCAATTATTAAATCAACTAGGCTAAACATTAAAGTAAAAAAATAAACTCAAATAACACTGTTATGGTGGGGGAAATTAAACACTGACAATCACACTTCGTAAAAATGAAAATAATAATAATAGAATAAAAATAAATAGCACATTATTTGTAACAGTAACCAGACCCGGCCAATTGACACGATGCAGAACACACGAACCTTGCGATACAAAGGCGAGAAAGCCACCTGATTCAATGGAACCATCCGTCTATCGCCTATATACGTTTTATTACGGACAGAGATTTTCCAGAGAAACTCATCGTCAGCATCGAAAGTTTGACGATAGTCGAATGGTAAATCTGTTCAATAACCATACCAGCCTAACGGTGGACTTGTGATTCGCATCTCGATAAGTACACCCGAGAGGCTTCGTATTAAACTAAGTATAAAATGAATGGTAAGAAGCTGTCCAATAGCAAAGCTATTTCGGGTAAAGAGAAGTATGTTGTTTGATGTTAAATTAAAACGTACTCTTTAAACACGATAAAAAGGACATGTCTTCAGTAATAATAGACTCTCGGGTACAGTTGTGTTTTTTAATCTTAGCACTCTAGCTCACTCAAAAGTCACGAGCCGCCACTGGGTACAGATAAAATGTTATCGATATGGATTACCTTGTATAGCTCAAAGAAACTTCGTGTTTTCTAGTTAATGATAATTCTATGATGGGAGGTCTCTAACTTCTAAAACACACTATTTACCAAAGATAATACGAGTTGTATTCTCATGCCGAGAGGCTTTTAACATTTCCCACCCGGTTAGAGTTCAACTTTAAATAATAATACATTTATAAAAAATATATAGTATTTGCAGATTATTCGTCTATTGTTTATACGTCCTATTTTAAACTTGTAATATTTAGAGCGTGTTTTAGTGCTTCACTTGCTTGCAAAGGGAGTCCTCCCATCACGCAATTACCACATCAATGGCCGGGCCACAAGGGGAGTGCTCCAGTTGTCTAGTAGACTTTAAGCTGGTTCTTATAGTCGAATCCCGCCGAATGTCCGGCGTTGCGCACTATGAAGGCGCTTCCGTCAAAATGCATTCTGCGCTCGCCTCGCCTGAAACACACATGTCCATATTTAATACCTTTACTGTTAGAACAAAAGCTTCCAAAATGACCATGATGGCGTCCAACCACCTTCTCGTACGATCGGTACAATGAAATCAACTATAAATGTTTATTGTTTACCTGACGAAGAGATGTTGGGTCTGCCCCAGGGAAGCCGTGCAGTGGAGGAAGGGGCTGGTGATGGAGGCGGAACCGAAGGTTGGACTCGTCCTCAGCTGGTATTTATTATTGTTTCTGTGAATTCTGAAACGCAAAGTTATCCTTACACTATTGAATGATTAATAAAGAACAGGTGCATTTTTTTTAAATAACAGTTTTTTTTCAATATGTTTAAAGTTCGCTTTTATAATTAAATTAATTCTTATGGTTAGATATATTATTTAAACCCACTGAATTGTCCCGAATACAAGTGGTAAGTGGGTGGAGGCCGCGTGACGTCACACAAGCGTCATACTGTCAAACTGACGCGTGATATTGATTCAAAAGTACCAACCCAACAGGGCGTATTTATGGAATGGTTTTTTATTCACTTTGAAATTCTACGTAAATTATGTATAATACAACGTATATATTCAGAAATGGCGTTTGTTGATCTATACGAATATATTTATAATAATTCATATTATATTTAACAGAAGTTCCTTATTATTCAATTATAGTATTTTTTTGGTTCAAAAAGCTAAAGGGCTTACCTGACCAGCCCATCAGCGGTCTGGCTGATCCTGATGCTGTTGATGATCCAGTTATCCGTCCCGTCCCCTGTGACCCAGTACTGCGCCTTCTGCAGCAGCGACACGGCCTCCTCGATACAGGACTGTCCGTGGCGGGATTCACTGCGGGCATCGGGGAACACATATTTTCAGCCTTTAAAATTAGGGGAATACTAATTGAAAGGCCAATTAAAGCGGTCTTTAAAAAACCAATGAATTATTTATCGAAGAAATTAAAGTTGACTGGCATCATTTTATCTTCCATCTTTCCTCACCGGGAAAATACAAGCATAATTCACTGCAAGAAGTACAAAATGAACTCTTTTCAGATTGCAACAATTGTTAACTTTAACGAATATTATGAAAGGCTTTACAGTTTTTGTGGGAACATTGATAAAATAAAAACACATTATTTATTTCCTTATTAAACAGCTGATGGTTAAACTATGTACGATGACAGCTTAGTCATTTTCAGCCAATGTTGATTTTGATTTTTTTATGTGTAAAAAAAAGAAAAACATTTTTTTAAAGTATCGAAAATTCCTGAGTTGCATTCTGACGTATGATTCGTGTTGGTTGCACCATCATTTCCACCATGAGCGATGAACATAGCTTTTTATGCTAAAAAGGTACCTATTTGACGGCCTCCATAGTCGAGTGGTAAGGCTCTCGATTGCGAATCCGAAGGTCGCGGGTTCAAATTCCGGAGTGCGCAAGTAAATTTTATTTAATTAATTTGTGGTGTTTCACAATTAATTAATTTAAAAATAATATGTAGTATATTTTCGCACGTTCCAGAGTGGAAGATACTCTCAGTATCGCCCTGGTGAAAGACCACCATTCAGAATTGAAACGATGCTTGAAATGGCTTTTAGCCAGATCTGAATAGCCAGATATGTCCCCACCTTCCTCTCCCTCTTCTCCTTCCCCTCCCCAATACCTTCCGCCTCACAACCTTCCCCAATTGGTGATACCATAGTTTCACTGGCTCCAGATAGTTGGGACTCTTGTGGGGTATTCACATAAAAAAAATAAAGATATGGCAGAATGTATTACTAATAGAATATGTTGAGAGTAAAGTCCTGGCTCATGTCCAGGAATATGTCAGTGGTGGTCCTGGTGCCCGCAGCGTCCACGAGGAAGACGGCGGCAGACTGTTCGGTGGTGAAGGAGACACCCTTGTACCACATCTTGGCATACCTGCAAATATAGCCAAAACTCATTCACACGACCTTGCAAAGTATCACCACTCCCTGGATCATAGAAGAAAGAAGAACACAAGACCGTTATACAAAAGTATATCCATTCGAACTTTTCTAAGTTTTCGAAGTTTCTAATGCAAAAAGTATTTTACCATCATTTTATTTCGATCAAACAAAATGGCAATATACAATGCAGGCAGTGTAAGAGAGACAGAGGGCTGAATTTGCTGTTTTTTCATTGGCTCTTTCGGGGCTACTAACATAAGTTATGAAGTCAAGGCCACACGGGCTTCCATTACAAAATACGTGGGAAGCACTTCTAGTGCGGTTTAGATGGGTTTTATGTCGGTATTTTTAGTTAGGTAGGGCACTGTCTTCCTAACTAAATCTCCATACAAATTTTTGAAAAAAAAAAAATCATTTTCGGCTTCAACAACATCAATAACGTCGTATTTTTCAATCTTAGCACTCAATAGTCACGAGCCACTACTGTTTGGTGGTATTCAGCCAGCAAAAAACGTCTTACTTGTTGTGCCCCTGGGGGTGCCTGGCCTGTATCTCCACCCTGGACCCGTAGTGGTACACCCTGCCAATGGGGTGGATGAGGGCGGAGGCTGCACCAGACATGGACAGGCCGAGGGTGATGTTGTTCTTCGGGTTGAGGACGCGGATTGCGCCGTCGATGGTCATATCGACTCTGAAATATTTCATAACATATTATTTTAACTTAGCAAAGAATACACTGCTAATACTACATGCATACGGAAAAGATAAAATAATGTGTTTTGGAAGTGTTCAGTATCTCAGAAGTAAGTTTAATTTGCCCTTTCTTCGGAAGAAACATTTTAAAATATCTAAATTCTTTCAATCACCTTCACTGCCCTGTCTGAGGCCGGTTCTTTATGTAAATTGGAAATAACCGTTTCCTTTCAAATCTGAATAGATCACAGTTCTGTTTAGGGGTCGGAATATTGCAAAGAGAGTAGAAGTTTTATGAATAAAAAAAAAGTAGATATTGATGAGAAAGATTTGTTGAATCTGTCTATTACGAGAACAAGAAAATTTTTCACGAAACATTTAAGAATTGAGTTTTTATTCACTTTCGAATAAATCGTTTGGTTGTACAGTGATCTAAAACTGGCATGCACTAAAATTACAAAACAAAAACAAAAAAATTGTTTAAAGGGTAATTAGACCAATTTTCGTGTATTATTGATTAATTTGTCTTTTAAATTTGTTGTACACATCCGAATGTATTCACATTCGAATTTAACAGTTCGTTTTAAAGAAACAATCCAGAACAACGTAATTTGATCATTACACTTTTTTTTAATTTATAATTTTGATCCGAGATACAGATTTTGTTTATTTTTGATTTAACACCCAATATATGGGTTTTGAAAAAAAATTGCCCCTCTATGAAATTGAGTTCCTTGCAAAAAAAAATATATGTATATCGTAGAATATGATCATCTCCTTTCAGAAAGTGCCACTAATTCTTGTATATCGTAGAATATGATCATCTCCTTTCAGAAAGTGCCACTAATTCTTGTATATCGTAGAATATGATCATCTCCTTTCAGAAAGTGCCACTAATTCTTGAAGACCATTTGGTTAATGTGAAAAATATGCAATTGGACCATTGTGCTTTTTTTGAACCAACTTTTCTCTTACTCGGTTTTGTCATTTAAAATCTTTTAACAACCGCAGCGCAGCGCCTTCAATTTTTGTCTACTTTTAAATGTCAAATTGTAAATTCATCAATTGTACATTTTTAACACTTTGACAAGTTTTTCATACTGAAAAATCCATTTGTCACAGAATATTAGACACTCGCCAAGGATTTGAGAATATTGCTTACCTTACTGGGCCCTGCATACAGTTCATACTGCAGTATTTATGCACCGGCATGTTATCCTGCACAGACTGGTCTAGTGGGCAGATGAATGAATACATTCAATAAGCGATGGTTAATAACAATAGCGTTGGTAATAGTTTGACGGGAAATAAGGTACTCACTTGACGGCCTCGCGCAGCCGCAAGCAGATGGTCCCGTGCGGAGTCACCGAGGCGTTGTACGCGCCGCTGCCAACGTTGGATATCTGCAATTATTAATGCCTACAACGTTATTAAGGAATATGGAATAATAAATCCTTGCAGACTTGTTAGCTTCATATCGAGTATTGTAAACTCACGATGTTTAGGTTAATTAACAAAGTTGTATATGCGAGCAGAATGTAAAATTGCAGAATGTAGGTATAAAGGTGTGCAGAAGTGTTTATATTATTTTGAGAATCTTTATTCAACGTAAAGAGGGATTTTTCCAACAGGGAGATATAAACAAAACATTAAAAAAACATTTTATGTTTTTAATCATTGATATAATATTAACAAATTTCAAATGAAATATTATAATAGAAAACCCAGGACCTCTCGGTTTATCCTGCACCAGTGCTCCACCAAGTAAGCTAATGCCACCGTATTCCTTTCCGTCAGTATTATCAATATCATCTTCAATTAATTCCAATATTTTAAGGCTGCTATTTTTCTGTATGACTGGAAGATTATACATGAATTTTCTCACAATTAATGGGCTTGCTAGGAATTTCACTAGATTTGGCAATATTTTTTTCGCCGCGGATTTCAGTTCGATTTCACCGCGTTTTCTTCGCTAATGAAATAGTTTCTTTTTTTAATAATTATTTATTTTTATTGATTTTTAAGAACCTCATTGTAATATTTAATCATTGAAGAAGATAATATTAACATTACCTAAATGAAAGATGAAACCGGATAAAAGGACATATTTTTAGTTTCTGTCCTTTTATCCGGTTTCATCTTTCATTTAGGTTATGTTAATATTATCTTCTTCAATGATTAAATAGTTTGTTGTTTATTAATGGCAAAAAGGAAATAAAATGATTGCGTTTGTTCGAAATTTTCCACCTGTATGATTTATTCCAGGAAAATTAAGAAGTTATACGAAAAAGGGATAAGATTTGGCTTGAAATCGGAACGGAACTAAATGAAAGAGTAATAATAATTATATTAAATAAATAAAAAAGTATCGTTTTTACTGGTATGTACCAAATACGTATGTATAAACTTACATTTGGTAGGCTTGTAATCAGAACAAACGAAATTTTGTCGGTATCGCTACTTATCCGAATGTTTAGTCCGGTTAATTGATGCAAGCGAATTTCATTTCCGCCGCAGATTCTAAATTTGGTGGGCGCTGCTGCTACTTCGCATCAGTTTGTGAAAGCCTTAACTTTTGGAACGCCGAGCTCCCGTGATCTAATACCTCTGAAATGTGTCGAGAATAAATTTCCGCTCGATCCACTTGAATTTATTTTCGTAATAGGACGTTGCCGATCGGATACGTCGGCGTTTAACGGAATCAAATCTTGTGTATCCAATGGGTAATTTCGGCGCACTAAAAGTTAAATAAAGCTTAGCGAAGTCCATGTGTTCCTTCGGGAATCAAGGGAAGAAACGCACGTATGCAGGGAAAGTCCTTTCATTGGATATACCCTTCCCCATTTCCATTCCAGCATTGTTGTTCCCTCAGAAACTGAATTACCATCAAGTTTCAAGGTGTGACTCACCTCCAGATCCCTCCATGTATCAGCATGTCCAATGTCGTCCCCTGGGTAGCAGGGGCCGTACCTCTGCGAAGGACCTCTCCTTAGATGCTGCCAGGCCGCATGGCGGTAGGCCTCCCCCCTGCCAAGGCCACCCTCCAGGAACATGGTGTTGTTGCGAAAAGTGTCCACATTTTGCTTATCCTAAAATATTATAAAAGTTGATTTTTCTACTATATTATTCTTTAGATCTGCCATGATCATCCTTACAAAACATTTTAAGTCCATAACTAATCATAATCAAACACTTGTCCCACTGATAATTTTATTAAAATAATAAAAAGAAATTTTACAAAACAAAAGACAAAAAATTCTCGGTAAACCGCTTATTACTAATTTGTCTAATGGGTGGTCGTCATTCAAAATCTTATAATAAGTTTACAGTCCAGGTACATAAAATATGTAAAATAAAAACGTATGTAACAAACTTAAATCCTTAAAGCATAAATATTTCATAATCATCTCATTAAAAATGTTTTTACTTCTATCTATAAAAAAATAAAACAATAAACCTTACATAAAATAATATTTCATGATAATGTATTACAGTTTCTTTCAGCTAGCCAAGTCTTCAATATTTTCATTAACTAATTTCTTCAAAAGATTGTTGTTCACTTTGCGGCGTCATTATTAATAAATGAATTAAAATTTACTTTGTAATCAACACTCTATTAATATATACATATCAACATGTTTCGAAAGCGATGCTTTCCTCATCGGGAATATACAAAATACTGAAAAAGTATTAGTGTTCTGTATATTCCTGATGAGGAGGCTTAGCTTTCGAAACATGTTAACAAACTAACTAACCATCACGCCGTTTCCCCGCAGGGGTAGGCAGAGAGGACGGACCGTCAAACGACTCGATCTTGGCATACACTTCTTGCTTCATTCACTTTCATACAACATCTCATACATTCTCTTCTGTTATTCCGACTTCTGACATGGCCCGACTCAAGTATTTGATTCACTTGATCGTGCAATGTCTTCCTCGGACGTCCCCGACTTCTTCTTCCATTCACAATCGCGTCATACATTCTTCTTACACTTCTTTCTTCGTTCATTCGCTCCACATGCCCAAACCATCTAAGCGTCCCTTTCTTAATCTTACTCATTACGCTTACATCACTTACATATGGGAACAATTAATCGATTATAAAAATTGAGATGAGTGTGTACTGTAAGTGTGCTCTGATCGCTTGGGTTCATAGGATAACCGATAGTGTTAAAGCTTTTTTATTAATGACATCCAATAGTCCCAACTGCCCTCGACTCTCAAGAGCCAGGAGCACACCCATTTGGGGTATGGTGTGAGGCTGAAGGGAGTGGAGAAGGAAAGGAGAAGAGGAAGTTGAACAAGCCATTTCAAGTAACGTTTCGATTCTAAATACTGGTTTATCAACAGAGCAATATTGAGTACCCACAACTCTGAAATGAGGCTTGTATAGAAACTGTCATTAGTTGTACATGGCTACAACTGATACGGTCTACACAACGCGTTTTTGATGCTGTGCGTATACAAACCTTGATCTACGAGTCAAAATATTAAACCACATAATATCAACGCTTTTGTACATTTAGCCTAGCACTTTAACAAATTCTTTAAGTCACTTAATTATTAATTTTTGGAAAATACCTGAGCATAGTAATGAGCCGTATAAAGACTCCTCGGCACACTTCTATGTTGATGTAATTCTGCATTAGTCATTTTCTGTAATATAATTCAGCATTATGATCACAAGACTTTTATTACGAAAGCATATAAAAAAATTATGTGTTTTTACCGCTTTCTAAGCATTTTCTCAACAATTCGTGATGTGTACTGAACACATTTTCATGAAATGCTTTTGTTCAGGGATTTGACCAAATTAAAAATAAATATTCATGAAATTAATTGTTTTAGCTGAAAGATGTATGTTTTTATTTGAAAACAATGAAACTTACATAATAATATCACATGCGAGAAGATAAATCTCAAAATATTCCGCAACTACAAATTAATTTACCAAATTTAGATTATCAATTGTTTTTTTTTTTATAACATCTGTTTACCGTTCTATTTTCAACTATTGTTTAAATGAAATAAATAAATACTAGCTATATATCATTTTTTTAAGAGAGACGTCACCTACCTACAAGAAATACTAACGCGTAAAAATTATAATTATAATACGAAATAATATAATATATCCTTTCAGAAATGCAGCAGCTCAATGTTTTTTTCAACACAACACAAATTGAAATAATCTGACATTTCTTTTCCCTTTCTACGTCAAAATTCCTTATTTTGCGTAAACAACACATATTTCTCTGATTAAAACACATTAATCACACCTAAAATGTGATCATCACATAAATACGTCATAATTCGTCCATAAAACCAACAAATTGCAATTAAAAGCATAATTTATTCGCTTTCAAAACAATTCAACCGATCAAAAACTGCCGCCATTATTAATTAGCCATAGTTGCCAGATTGAAATTTTTTTTCCCTAATTGCAATTTAAGGAACAAATCAAATAAAGTACCCAATTTTATTGAAACTTGCGCGTAGGTACGTAAAGAAGGAATAATATTTTTTTATGCAATGGCATCTTTCTCGATGGGTAGGTACTATATTATTATTCTTTCTTAGCTTTGGGAACGTTTTAAATTCATTTTCGCCCGGTCGCTTCTTGGCGTTGTGTTAGCGGCGCGGGATTTTCTCAGCCCATATCAGCGCTGACACTTTTAATTGTAATTATTCAAGCCACTGAATAACATTTAGCGGCTGTCCGCGAACAATGGCGGTGATAGAATAATGTATTGTGGATACTGGGCCCCGTGAAGAGGGACAGGAGCTGGAAATGGAGGGGTAGGGGTCAATCATCGATGTATGTTTATGGGGTCAATAGTTGTTATTTAAGATATTTTAGCCTGAAAAAACAGACTGGCTGATGATATGGGAAAAGAAAACTTCTTTTTTGACTACTGACCTATTGTTTTTCTGTCCGATTTGATATACTGTTCTTCTTTCTTTTTTTTTCAAAGTAAGACAAACATTCCCATGTTACGAATAATCTAACATTATTTAAATTCCTCTAATCGCAATCATTGTAAGCGTAAAAGACTGCTTGTGCTGGTGATAGCGATCTCACACGTCTGGGTGGGAACCCGACGCTTTGTGTCAGTCGACCACTAACTGGACCGAGGTAATTGTTCTTCCGGCCGCTTACACAGGTATGTTTGTAAATCCTTAGATATAATAAATGCTTGTTGATATTTGACAACAAAGTTGGCCGATCTCTCGGTCTCCGTGGTCAGGCTCGTGGTAAGGCTCTCGACTATGAATCCGCTGGTAGCGGATTCAAATCCCGAAGTGCGCAAGTAATTTAAAAAAAAATTAATTTGTCTTGTTTCATAATTAATTCATTAAAAATAATGTATACAGGTAGTATATTAGCGCACGTTCCGGAGTGGAAGGATACTCTCAGTATCGCCATGGTGAACCGTTCAGAATTCTGAACGGTTCTTTAATCGCTTTTTAAATATTTTTTGTTTTATCGTTGCTTGAATAGTTAGATCTGAATAGCCAGGTATATCTCTCTGTTCCCCTCTCACATCTCTTTCCCCTCTCCAGTACCTTCAGGATTACAATAACCCCAAATGGGGATCCCATAGTCTCACTGACTCCAGGCAGTTGGGAGTAATTGAGACTCTTGTGCGGGGTTCACATTTAAAATAAAACACACTCTTTTTTGTTCAAGTTTAACGCCAGGCATAAGGTTGAAGACGCTCTCAGTATCGCCATGGTGAAAGATCGCACTTTAAAATCCCATATCTATGAAACCACTTATTTACTAACCTTCTTCTCTCCCTTCTCATTACCCTCCCTAATACTCCTGTCTCACAACATTCCGCAGGGAAAGATGGGTTGGAACGAAGGATTTCATGAACTAGAACGGGGATTCAATTGGGTCAGGTTAATTCAAGCACTTTTCACACCTAGAAAACAGTTTATATTTGAAAGCCCCTGGAGTCGATGCGGCCCGCAAGCCCGGTAGCCGCTCGGTCGGTATGCGGAATGGTTGTCATCACACTTAGCCTGTCCATAGCCAGGGTGCCGTGGCTAAGAATTCAAGGGCCATCGCTGAAACTCGTTGTTGAACGGCAGAGGAATACTTCGGACGGTGCTGAGACTGCCGGAATACTGGACTACTGGACTGCTGGGGTCACCATCCATAGGGGAGAACCACCAATAAAACAAAGCTTGGAAATATGGAAGACCGTCAGGCTCAAGAGAGCCCCAAAGCCTCCAAATAAGGAACTCCAGTGAAAAATATTCTTATTTTGGATCAGCAAACGCCAATTCAGAATATACAAGTTTTATATATAATTATATGTATAATGTATAAATCGTTATTTAAATGTGAATAAAAATCATGTTGGTAGGATTTCATTCGGAAAATCTGACGTTACGGGTCTCGGCCGGGCGTATTCTGGTTTTGGATTTGTAGTGAAATTGTTGTGTGTCAATTTTGTTTTGTATTTTACATGTATTTTTTTTTTAGTTTTGACAAAAATTTAACTCGATTTGGAGCTGTATAAGTGTTTGTTTTTGTGTTTTTCGTAGGACTCCGTATAGTTTTTTTTTTACTATTTAATTTTAATGAAATTTAATAATGTTATTACTAAGTTCTGCAAGTTTTTCCAGTTTTTTATTATTGTGACAGCTGTTTTGGCGTTCAAAGCCATTTTCAAAACAGTGGTTAGATCACGTTGATACGATTTATTTATATGATTCTATTTACCCCCACCCAATTTCATTTTTATGTTGCCGAAAATGTTTTTTTTATTTTAACTGCTCCCAACCGTCTGGAGCCAGTGAGACTATGGCATCCCCAACTGGGGAATGTTGTGAGGCTGAAGGTATTGAGGAGGGAAAGGAGAAGGGGAAGAGGAAGGTGGGGAAATACCTGGCTATTCAGATCTGGTCACCAAACACGGCTAAAAGCTATTTCAAGCAACGTTTCAATTATGAATGGTTTATTACCGGTGAAACCGATTTACTGGGAAACCGAATATGATAAGTCCATTCTGTGAGGTACTTATATTTAGAATCTGTTTTCCCACGCATTAAACGCAAGGTTTTCTTAATCGATTTCGAGAAAACTACCCACTTCCCCTTTTCCCACTAATTAAAGCATTGTTTTGATACGTCTTTATAAAATTTCGCATACTTGACGTTCAAAATTAGAGGAAAACTACTTGATAGGGAGAGGGGTACGGGTAGGGGTTGGGGTAGGGTTTGGTTTATGGATTGGAGTTGAGGTAGGGGTAGGATTATCGGTTGGGGTAGGGGAGGAATAGGGTTAGAGGTAGGGGGCATGTAATATTTGTACAGCGCCCTTGGGGTTAGGGGTAGGGGTAGGGGTAACAAATGACAACCTAAAATTTTCCTTCAAACTATGTATAACCCCGGGCAACGCCGGGTAGTTTCATAATAATTTTGTTCATTTTATATAATTATTTTTATATTAGTACTCAATTATTTACCCCTCTAACCACTTTCTTACACAGAGCAAAATATACATAGAGTTTCCCTGACAGGCAAGGAGAAGAAACCGAAATAAGATGTTGGAGGGGCGGATAAGGGCTGCCGCCAATTTAAGTAAAAGAGCTAATAACTGAAAGGGGTTGGCTTGTGTACAAAAACCGAATATTTTGTTGGAGTAATTAGTTTGACCCTTTTTATAAATGTTTTGTAATTTGCTTACCGCTGTCAAAATCACACGAAACAAACGTGGACGGCAGTGAACTAGGCTGGTGCCAAAATGGTTGACACGCACGCATTTTAATTCCGTCGTCAGTGATAGATACACATTTGCTTGATTTAGCCTAAATGTGCGTAGCCACATTGTAACTGCTTTTTACGAACATGCTAGAAAAGCTTCTTTGCAATAAAGTAGACTCCATGGAAAGTTGGTCAGCCTAATCACGCTTGTCACACACGTTACCTTCCTTGCAGCTCTCTCGCCCCGTCTTGTCATTCTTCACACTTTTTTTACGCCACACTATTCCTATATTCCCGGCCCCCGTCGCTTTTTGTCGCCCTTCTTGCCCCGCATATCTCCCTCCTTGCTCTTTTTGCCCCGCGACACATCTCTTATGTCTTTCTTTGAGCGGACGCGGGGAATCTTCTCACAGAAGGCGGGAGTATTTGCATTGTTTAAAGGTGGAGATATTCGCGAAAATCTCTTCTCTGGAGCGGCGTTCGGTGCGTGGCAATTGAGTGGCAAACATTAATATTCTCCGAAACGCGGCAGCGGCGAGGAGAGGCAAATATTTAACTTATTCGAGTTCCTACCGTCGCGCTTACCTGCAGCTACGCATAGCACTAATACCAAATACTCTCAAATGACAATACCTCCAGCTCTTGACATTTGGTGGCAACATGCAACACTAGCGCCCTCTAGCGGCCCGAAGTGTTTTTTTTCATACACTTGACAAAGCTACGCGTGTAATCAAATATCATAGACGTCAAAAACTGCCAACATGCTCACTGCCGCCTCTAGCGGACCGGGCTATAGGCTTCCAGACTGTATTGCTATTGTAATAAATAAACATCTATTTTTAAGCAATTTAGACAGTGTGCGAGCAGCGAATATTTAATACAATCCTAATAGCGTCTCTTAAAAAAAAAACAATACATACATATTTTATCAAAAAAGGATTAAAATCACATGTAAGTCAACTCATGTTTATTTTTTTGAAATTTCAATTTCTATAATTTATTAAGAATATATTTCATAGAAAATCTATTCAAATATATGGAAAAACCAAATTCGTACGAGACGGGCGGGTAGAAGGCGCTAGTGTAGCATGTTGCCATCTCAATGTATGGTAAATATAAAAAGCTGCGCGTATTAGTATATTTCTACATTATTTGCTAATACTGATATTGCTATTCTCCTTTGACAATGTTCTAATTAACGAATGTGAAGAATTCTGGTGAATGATCAACAACCCAAACTCAATGAACTAGCAATCATTTCGCTGTACCTATGTGCTTTATTAGCAAAATCTCATGAAATTTACCACAACTGTTTCAGTCATGTATTTCCGAGTTAACGTAATAAAATATTTTTAACTGGCTGAGTCATTTCAATCTAGATCTGAGATGATTTGGAATAACCAAATAACTACGAACAGTAAGTCAGGACACCAGATCTTTAACACATCTTGAACACGCATGCGCGTGTTAGTGTTGCCACTTGACAAAAGTTGCCATTGGATTAATTCGGTAATCACAGTTCCTGCAGTACCGCATATCACAGTCAGGATAATCCGGTATCTTCCTTGACTTTTATTTATTTATTTACGCCCTTTACAGGCTTATACGTAGACATTTACAAATAATATTGAAAAGGTAGACATTATAATAGGTAATATAAAATCAAACATCATAATTTGACACTTTTATCCAGAGCTAAATAGTTTCATCAAAAACGTAGCTTTACCAGATGAAAAAAACCGTACAAGCATGCTAATATTGTAATAGATTAATAATACTAATAACGAAGCATTTATATAGCGCAGTTTTGTGTTGTTTCACTTCACTATACTATAAATAAACTTAAAAATGATTAAATAACTCTATTCAGTGGTATTCCTACAGTGCTACTTTTACATTCTATTTATACATTCTTAACATATTACATACATTCCTGCTTATTCTTAATACTACTCCTACAGTACTCCTGTTCCAAATATATCAACAACATCGAAGTATTTGTTCCCCAGATGTTGAATACGTCGCATAAGAATACGAGTATAATATTGCAACGCAACAAAGTAGAATTGTCACAATAAAATGGTAGGTACTGTCTTATAACTGTTCTGCCAGGAACACGAAAATAAATTAAATATAGCAGCTCAGGTTTAAAAAAACCTTGAATTAATATGCATTTTTAATTATTAATTATTTTTATTGAGATTTAAAAACCTCAATCAATAAATTACATTAAATTTTTAAAAATTAAATGGAGTTAAATTAAACGAATTAAACACAAAAACAATTAATAATTTATTACATTCTGCTTTAGATTAAATTTACTTGAACAATTGGAAATTAACAAACGAACGAATGATCTCAATATAACATTTATAAATAATGTAAGCAAAATTATTTATTCCCCACTACTCAGTATTTTCACAAGACCTAAACAATATAACACAAGTCAATAGCTTTATTTTAGCAGAACTTAATAATAGTATCGTTAAAGTGTGATTTAAATAAAAAAACAAAACAATTAAACGGAGTTCTATTAATTAAACACAAAAACAATTAATAATTTTAGCAATATTATTATTAACTTCTGCTGGTGTTTTTTTGTTTTGCTACTGTGACACCTGTTTTGACGTTGAAAGCCATTTTAAAAACATGGTTAGGCTACATTGAGACAACTAATTTGTACGATTTTACTTACCCCCACCCAATTTTTATTTATATGGTGTTTGAAATGATTTAGTTTTCGGTGAATAGATTTACTGAGCAAAACAATTGTGATTATTGTAATTCCTTATTCTGTGAGGCACTTACCATTCAAATCGTTTTTTTTTTATGTGATACTCCACAGGATTCCCAACTGCCCCTAACCGTCTTGAGGATGAGGAGATCGGGAAGAAGAAAAGTGGGGAAGTACCTAGCTATTCAAATCTAGTCACCTAACACTGCTAAAGCCATTTCAAACAACGCTTCTATTCCGAATAGTGGTCTTTCACCAGGGAGATACTGACTGAGATTGTGAAATAACACAATTTAATCAAATAATATTTTCTTGCTGTTCAGGTTTGCCATAATTGTTTTATGACACGAATACTGTTGCGATTTAAACACTGTTAGGTTGACTTATTTTAAGGATTTATATTGTTTAGGTTTCTTGAAAATATCAAATAGTGGAGAAAAGACAACATTCCTTTAATTATTTAATATCTTTAAAACTCATCGCCATGTTTTCAACCGCGAAAAGTTTAATTTCGTATATCTTCGCAGTTGCATATTCGTTTTGACATTGGATTCGCCTCTTCGCGCCATCGGAAAAATTTGTGTTTATTCTCTCCGACTGCCTCTACCTCTGTCAGTGTATTCTGAAGTAGAGACATGACGGTTACGTCGACTAAAAAATTGCCATGACCTTTGTTAAATGAGAACTGGCTACGTTATTTACAGAAATATTTGAAAAGGATCACAGATGGTTGGGAAACCTCTGAAACAGAAAAGAAAGGTTTAGGTCGAACCCGGTTCCAACATACAATAACTACATATTTTTTGTACTAATTTTGAAACAGTGTAAGTAATAGTAATATTTTTTTATGTAAATACTCGTATACATCGTATTGTAAAACTTTTGTGTGCAGTGTAATAATAATTATCTAACCGATTTTTTTTTATTAATAAACGGTTTTTTAAACTAAATCAAAGTAGACAAACCAAAAAAAAAAATCCTTAAAAAAAACGTATTTGTGGTACGTTCCAGGTGGTGTATACTATCAGTATCGTCCCGGTGTAAGAGGACGATTCATAATCGGAACGTTGCTTGAAATGACATTAGCCGTGTTTGATGACCTCCTTCGTCTCCCCATTCCTTTCAGCCTCACAACATACCCCAATTGAGGATGCCATAATCCCACTGACTCCGGGAAGTCGGGACTCTTGTTCGGTGTTCACATAAAAAAAACGATTTTGCATAGCCACGGAGGACGGCAAAAAATGTTAAAATATTTGGAACACAATATGTATTTTGAAGGTTTTTATTAACCACTTTATAGGCATAATTATCTACTTAAAAAAATCGTTTTCATCTCTCGCATTTCATTTTTCATTTCATTTTTTATTTCATTTTTCATATCACTCCACACAGGAAGCCCTGGGGAAAATAGTTTCTCTCTGACCTATATTATCTTTGACGATGCTGTGTGAAAGGGAGGAGAGTTCTGGGAAGGAAAAGGGTATGAGGGGTGGGTAGGCAGCTGGGGATCAGTATTTCCAGGAGAAACAGACGTATTAATCCATCCCTCCTACTGTGGTGCAAGGGATGGGTCGAGAGTCCGGCTGGAGAATCCAGGAGGTATCCCTTAACGAGCCTCTCCTAATCCGGGCCACCACGCAGTTGGTGGGTAGACACATCCGTCCCCAAGACCCGGATAAACCTCACATCATAAACCCGGGCACCCCCGCTAAGACACCATACGTAGCGAACCACTTACCTATGGCAGAGCTGTTTGTTATCCAATGAAACTTTCCTGGGCGGTAATTAATTTTGGACGGTTGTAACCACAGAACAAATAATACATAGAAGTCCCCTAAAACGCATGGGGAAGTATCCAAAATAAGGGGGGTGAGCTAGACGTACCACCAATTTAAGTAAAACAGCAAATAAGGTTCCGCTTGTTTACAAAAATCGAATATTTTGTTAAAGTTTTTAGTTTGACCCTTTTTTATAAATGTATTATAATTTTCTTAGCGCAGTCAAAATCACGCGAAACAAACGTGGACGGCTGTAAACTAAGCTGGTGACAAAATGGGGGTCTCGTGACCTTAGCCTCTAGCTGTCGAAATGGTACTTAGGCCAAATCTATCATTTCTGACGTCAGTGGTTGCGACCAAAAATTGACTAGAAAATCAATTATTTTTCACCTTTGCTGCAGTATTTTTCTCCTACACCTATTTCGTAGACCTACCATTGAATAATTCCAGGCCTGTAATCTGCGATCAGAGTCGTTATTACAAAGCTTACGAATTCAATCAATTCGTTTTTCGTTTCGACCTATTTTCTCTTTTTTGGCAATTCATCAACAACACACCGTGACAATGAAGAGTTGCATTCTATCCTCGCCTTGTATTGTTGCAGTGTGATTGTTAACACGCGTTAGTGTTCGATCTCGGTTACTATAAGAATTTTAATATTTATAGGTGGGGTGAGTAATGTTCTCACCGGCCGATTAATTAGGAGTACGGAACCTGTGGTAATCAACACGGTGCGTAACAATTTATTTTTTAACCAGGTACCTCTGGCTCTGGTGCTTGTTGTAATAGCACTATGTAGGTTATTGACCTGTAGAAAGTCAAATGTTTTGAGGATAAGTTACGTTGGACAAAACAACTATCGAAAAACTTTGTTGGAATTTGAACATGCAAAAGTAGATCGCCCGCTGTTTCTGCAGAGCTCTCGGAGTCTTGGGAACCTCTGTGCTGGTATCGAACTGATTTTAATATTGCGCAACTTATACGTTCGTAACAAGTATACTCGGGGAGATTCCATGCACTATTTTATGCTCCGAAAGCGATAATTTCTGTTTATCAGAACACGCCAATCAGTAGAACTGCTAAACATTTTCAATTTCACTTACGGACAGTTTAGCGACTTTTTTCTTACCCATGTCACAAAATAGTTGTAAAACTGTCCTCGTGACTTTTTCTGATTTTCATATGAACCTTTCACTTCTTGCGTGTTTGATACAGATTATCATCTTTAGTATTGCTTAAATTATTAGTACACGAATGTATACTTACTTGTAATATTATTTGTTATTCGTAATACTTGTCTGTGTATATTTTTTACCATATCTCATATACTGTATTGTATTCTACATCCGCAATATTTGTAATATGTTGATTAACAACCAATTTATGGAGACAATGGAAAAAATTAAAAATTTATACTTAAAACGGTAAGCGGCGATAAGGAATATTGTTCTGAGGTTATATTTTATCTTATCAGGCAACTAATTGACGTTCGAATATGTTATATATAAATATATTTTTTAAAAGTGTTTGAATGTGGATCAAGCAAAAAGTGTTCGCCAGATGATCAGATAAATTACCTTTGAATTATCGAAAAAAAAATTATTGTTTTGCATATTTAAGTTTTTTACCCATTTAGAGGGAAAAAAAGTGTCAATCAGGAAACATAAACACACCCTCTTCGTATTGTGTGTTTTGATGCATATTATAAAACGGCGCTATATAAATTAAATTCTATAAAACGCTATATAAAAAAACAGTGTTTTTTTCATGCAATATATTTTTCGTAATAATCTTAAAATAACCATCCAATATTGATCCGCATTTTGTAAGTAAAATCACTACCTACCCAGATATAATTATCATATAAATTCGATAGTCTAAAATATTCTCTCCGCAGTTGTAGGTAGCACTTTCGCCTAAAGTTCACATATGAAGTGTTTCTCAGGGTTTTTATTTTTAACCACAAAAAAAGGTTAAAAAATTATAAATTTAAAAATAAAATTAAACTGGTCTTTTTTTAAATATTTTCCTGGAAATAACATCGGTCAAATAATGGCTCTTTTTGTAATGAAAAACGTATGAAAAAAAAGTAGTTGGAGTATATTATATGCAACTAAGTGCAAATATGACATGTATTTTTTTCATTTGATTTCTCAATATCATTTATGGAAAAAAAAAAGAAATGTAATAGATTTGCACCTTTTCCCATAATGAAATATGTTTGTAATATTCCCCTGACGAGGGACCGCCATCGAGAATCGCACCTGAATAGTGAAGTGCTTCAAAACCATTCACCTTCCATCTCTTTCCTCTCCAGACATCCTCCTACCTCATAACATTCCCCATGTCGATGATGATTTCGTCTCACCGGCTTCATAAAGTTGCAGCATATACCTATAAAGTAAGGCGATTAAAGCAATGTGCGTTTCAGCACAGAGTTGTGGGCCATCCTTTCTGACGGTCTTCCCGATGAATCACCTCGCTGTTCAGTTAGATGTAGCTCAAAATTTGTGTATTTTTTGTAGATTTCCATAGGTTATGTGCCCCTGACAATAGCAAATGGCAGGCGTGGGGCGCGGCAGGAAGCGACGAACGATATTACATTGTCACTAACAAAGTGGCCGTGTCCGCGTCATAAATATTGTCGATCCCTGCTTTATGGTAACGCTACGGCAGTTACTTGCCACCGCGCCATGTGCTATGAACGCACTTTTACCTTGTTAGGTACCTACCCGTTCTTTTGATAGTGTGGACGTACCTTTACCGAGTTAGGTACCTACTCATTTTTAGATAAGAAGGCTACAAGATCAAAAAAAAAAGATTCTTGGGTTTGTAAGTTCTTATTCGGACTGCTCCTTTAATTCGTTAGTTCGTATTTAAACCGCCCGTACGAAGAATATTTTTTTTAAATCACATTTCCTCAGCCTACATAACAATTATGAAGAAGAAAATCTGTGTGCTAAAGCTGCATAAATCCTCTGGCATCATGAAATGTACCTACATAGCTTTTTTCTCTTTTGCTAGGTCGACCCAAATATTTTCAAACTGTAAATTTTTTTTTAATCCAGCTGAAGTACCCAATACCATTGCCCGGGGTTAAGTAGTTTGGAAGAGAGTTTTTAGATTGTAATAAGTTACCATTACCCCTACCCCTACCCCTATCTCTACCCAATAGTTTTCCTCTTATTTTGATATTCAAGTATGCGAAATTTCTTCGAGATGTATCAAAACACCGCTTTAAGGAGTTGGAAAGGGGGAAGGGGTAGTTTATCGAAATCTCGTGTAGACAGTGACGTTCCTCTTGTTTCTCTTTTTTTCTTGTTGAAAGTGGCCAAAAGACCATTTATCCATTTTTACGTTAGATACCTACTTTTCAACTTACTTGTCAACTCACTGGCTTTTTTTGTAGGCACTATACTTTTTTTGTAACAGCGCAGACCTCCATTGCGAACATTATTAAGTTGAATGGTTGTATAACATCAAACCCCATCTGTGAACAATTCATATAAACTGTGCGACACTTGGGGGTGAAGAGAGACACATCGTAAGACATTAAAATATTGTTGAAATAAAATCAATGTCGCGTGTAATCTTTGGCATAACAAGGCCTCGTTTTTTAATCTTGTTTTCTAAAACAATTTCGCAGGACTAGAATTTTTATAGATTTCAATTTTACCAGTAAAACACTATGGTACCTAACGAGGAAGAAAATTTTTTTTTTTTGAAGCCAGTACGTCTTTTCTTCGTTTAGCTAACATCGAATTAATATTTTAAAATACGATTTGAGAATTTTTTTCCTCCATAACTAAAGCGAATAGAAGAGATCAACATTCTATTACGTTATTTATTATATTTAATCACTGAAGAAAATAATATGAACATAACCTGAATGAAACATGGAAACGGGAAAAACGACAGAAAATTAAAAGATTTAGCTAATGAGACCAGTTCAATTTGTTTCATCTTCATTGATATCATATCCCAAATTCAAGATTTGTCAATATTATTCTCCATTTTTTTTAGTCAGGTTATGTTTATATTATTTTCAACAATGATTAAATATTAAAATGAGGTTGTTAAATCTCAACAAAAAGAATAAATATTTAAAAATTGGATTATTAATTATACTTTACATTATATTATTTTACCATACTATGTCAATACTAGCTTTTTCCCCTTCTATTTTTGTAAAATAGCACTAAAAATTATTTTTTTTATTTTTCTTACACTATTTTTATTTAAAAAAAAGTATTATCTACAAATTAAAAACCTTTCCCTTCATAACTTCTCTGTGTCATGCACGTAAACATTATTATACGTGCATACATATTATAAATATGTTACACTTATATAAAAACTATGTATCATCTTATTTTTTTGTAAACTTAAAGCCTTTTTTTCTTTCTGTACACAAAATCATTTAAATGTTAAAATCGGGGCGTTAATAAATTAATCAATAAATCTATGCTAAACTTGTCAATCTGACTGTCCTAAAACGGGATTTGCTCCTAGTTGGGCAGTGAAAGCTTTCTAAAATGTTTTTGTTAAATAATGTGTGTTTCAAATAAATAAATATTATTATTATTCTAAATAGGTAGAACCGTTTCTTATGAGCGTTGCAAAATTTGGGGACAGGGCTTTCAACACATTGGGTCCACATTCGTGGAATAACCTTCCTTTAGTTTTGAAATCAAAAACATTTTTTTTTCATATATAAATTAAAAAACACACCTCTTTTGAATATGTTACATACTTTCATAAAAACGTAAAGCTTCCGAAAGGTTATTTTATCAAAAAAACGATGAAATTTATGGTTGAAAATTTTATACATTTAATTTATTGGAATAACTTATTGAACCTTATAAACCTCATCGTAATATTTAAAAATCGATGATAATATTAACAAACCTCAATTTAAATATGAAACGGGAAAAGACACAGAAAAAAAAGTATCGATCGCATGTGAGAATCGAACCCAGGACCTCTTTCTTACCGGGACAGTACTCTAACAACTGAGCTATTGATACCTTATTATTTTCCATCAGTTTAGTAGATACCATACTTCAAATTTAAGAATGAAATATTATCCGCCATTAAATTCTCATGTTTTGGCCGCTATCTTTTTGTACGATTGTTAAGTTCTTCCTGAATATATTTGCAGTCTAGATAGCGTCTTGGATATACCTATCTAATTTTTATTTAAATGGGACATGTAATTTTTATTTATTTTTCTGATTTTTTTTTAAATATAATATTATGGATTTAGCAAACAGTATTTTATAAACCAGCCTCTTTCCAACTCTACCCAACTGTAAGGCACAATTAGGGTGACAACTGACTACCCGGGCGGAAACCTCGGCTAGAAGTAATAAATCCCAGTGTTGCCATGTCGCATATTAACTTTATGACTCGGACAACCCTTCGCCATCGGCAAGATAAATTATTGGGATAAATAAAATTATTGAATTTCGCAGGGAGATATTATATTATCCAATATTATAAGTATGTCACCTACTTTGGTTATCGAAGTGTTTTGCTGAAAGCTTTTGTTATAATGTACACGGTGTCCGGAAACTAGTGGCACAAGCGGGAAACTGGTTCTACATCCATAATGTGTGCCATAATTGACATGAGAACGAAATTATTGCCTTGTGATAACTATTACTATCGCTAAGCAAAGAAACATTCAATTTAAAATTTTATTTCTTTCCAAAGATTTATAGTTTAAAAACGTATCTAAATAAAAGAGTTCTTACCTACTTCTGTTTTCCATTTTAAAAATATACTACACTAACAAACATTTTGAATATGTAATCTGTGGCTAACCAGAGTGGTATATATATGGGCTAACCTTAATACATTATGGCGTTATCAATGTTTTTCATACTATTTTTAAAACGTTATAGCAACAGTTTTACATATTGAATTTCATTCAAACTACTATCTTCCAGGCACTAAATACGATAAAACTGTGCTATTTTCAGCGAAACCGGTTTAGTAATTTTCTAAAAATTCGAGGACAGACAGAAAAACATTCATTTATATATATATATATAGATATTTTAAATTTAAGATCAAAAGGGTAAGACTTCAGGATCACGAAACACGACCAAATCGAATTACTAATGTTCTTTTTTATTCTATGTACATACCTGATTCGTTCCTACATTGTTCTTAAGTTTAGTAGTTTTTTTAATGCAATGGTCAAATCGTTATTGTGAAGTTAAGTTATCACTAGAATATTGACCAGGCGATAAACATATCATTTTAGATTCCCCGCTTTTACCACGACAATTTTTTTGCAACATTTCGTTATAATTTTGATGATCGTTATGTCAAATATTTTTTTAGATTTTTTCAGTGACAAAATGTTATTTTTTCATTTATTATATTATGTAGCCACATTTATGTAGCATATAACATAATTTAAAGTACTTAACATTGTATAATAACCAACAACAAATGAGAGTATTTAAACTTCTGAAAATAATTCGTATTCGTGAAAAGCATTTACTTTCTGATTTTTACATATTTTTTGAGTGAATCGCTCTGTTCCTCGCAAAAAATCCCTACTTACCCCTTCCCCTTTGGTCGGCATCCCTCTCCAATACCATTGTTTAGTTTTAATACATTACTGAAGAGGGAATGGTCGAGATTATTATGTTAAATTAAATAATAATTCAAATGTGTACAAGTGCTATTGTGTCTTGTCATGTTCCTGATTAGGCATATTACCTGTAAATAACTAAAAGCTCCAGTGGTTTGTTCTTCTCCAATTATTGTTTTTCTTCAATCTATCCACAGCATGTGTGATGAATGAATTTAATTGACAATAAATAATTTTTCCACCCTCCCCTTCCCCCAGTCCCCTCTACCCAAGTCAATTAATCATGCTGTTATTATTGGACCGTATACGACGTTTTGCAGGTTTAAGTATTTATTTCTGGGAGAATATTATTACATACCTTCGGTCCCAGATATGTATTTACTGTCTTTTGATACTTTGCCGTATTGCCCTTCGGAACGAGGAGATCTTTTCAGTGTGACTTCCTTTAATTAACTAACTAACTTACTAACCATCACGCCGTTTCTCCGCAGGGGTATGCAGAGAGGACGGACCGCCAAACAACTCGATCTTGGTATACACCTCTTGCTTCATTCACTTTCATACGACGTCTCATACATTCTCTTCTGTTATTCCGACTTCTGAGATGGCCCGACTCAAGTATTTGATTCACTTGATCGTGCCGTGTCTTCCTCGGACGACCCCGGCTTCTTCTTCTATTCACATTCGCGTCATATATTCTCCTTACACTCCTCTCTTTGTTCATTCGCTCTACATGCGCAAACCATCTAAGCGTCCCTTTCTTGATCTCGCTCAGTACGCTTTCATCAGCATTTTTCACACGATCATACATGGTTTCGCCTCACATTCGTCTCAGAGATCTCATTTCTACAGCATTCAGTCTACTTTCATCCTTCCTCTGCCAGTTCCATGCCTGTCTGCCATACATCAGGGTTGGTATCAGCACTCCGTTGCGGACTTCTAGCTTCGCTTCTTTGGACAACTTTTTGTTATCGCCAACCGCGTTCAGTCCTGCATTAAAGGAGTTTCCTGCATTCACCTTTCTTTCAATATCCCTATCAGTGTTTCCATCTCTCGTAAACATACTTCCCAAATACACAAAGTCATCGACCTGCTCCAAGTATTCACCATTCACAACTATATTGCACACTGTTTTCGTACTCTCTCTCTTCAGTGTGACTTCCTGTAATATATTGATAATCGATTTTTTAAAGATTTTCTTGGCTTTTGTGTATGTGGAATGTAACATTTTGAAGAGTTTTGACGTGCATCCGAGATTTTTAATTCTACAGAATCCAAGGGGTTGAGTTTTTTTTCTCTTTGTCCTTTTGTGAAGCTTGAAGTAATTTTGTACCTATATAAAACATGATGAAATATTCGCTAGGAGGAAATTAGTAAAAACAAGTACTTGCCTGAAATATTTATTTATTTTCATTCTACCCCCGCGATATATTACACACGGTTATTTTTTTTTAATTCTTCATTATATTTTTTTTCAGTTAGCTTACAACTATTTTAGCATAATTTTCTTGAAAATTCTTTGAAAACCTTCTTAGTTCAAATATGTTACAAATTCTTTTAAATATTTATTTATTTATTCATTTAAATTACAGACTACACGATTTCAGTTAAAACGATTATTCCTCGGGTGTTAAATGAACCAATCAAAACAAAAGTATTGATAAATTTAATTCGGTTTCAATCCGATTAAATTACTCAATAATACAAAATTGATTGCAAAGCGGTCTCAGATGAAAAACAAATTTAGGATTTTGGTAGCTGGTAGGTTTTGTGAAAGTTTTTGCATTTCCTCTTTTTAATAGTTCACTGTTACATAATTTTATGTATCGTTTAAAAATGATTGCAGTTTGGTTTTAATGCACTAAAAATATCACAAATTTATATGATTTATTCAATATTCGCGTCAGTTTATTTTCAATTAAAATTTTACTCTCAAAGAAGATATTACAAAATTTACAGCGAAGATCTACCATGTCTGGTTTAATTCTGTGAATATTCAACATGTTATGTATTACAAAAAGTTCACTTTTATTTTATTATATAAATGAATACATACTATTGCATGAGAGGAGGAATAGCAACTCGGTTGCAGGATTTATTAATTGCATTTTTAATATGAAAGTATTGCTTTATTTTTTGTTTTTTTTTTGTTTGAAACGATTAATGGTACTTGAGAGTAAAATAAACATGCATTAATTACATAAACAATATGACACATGCTGTGTTTATTTTTTGCATTAATTAAATTATATACCACGCGCCTAATTAATTATTAAATATTATGTGCAAAATAAAATAAAAATGAAAAGGAACTTTCAAATCAATCATCTGTCAGTCAGATTCAGTGAACATCGGATATTTGAAATAGGAATAACTGATTTCTTAAAAACTATAGTTCTCAATGACGTCACTTCATAGCACCAAGCAAAATATATTTAAAAAATAATGTTTCAAGAAAACATTTATTTATTTACGAAGCAGAAATTAATACATTTATCAAATCCTGCAGTGATTTATCTTTTAACAAGTTTTTATTAAAAGAAAATAAATTTAATAGTAAGAGTACGGAATTTTTTCAAATATAAAGGAAACTTTCAAATAGTTAATTTGAGATCTGGATTTAGAGTAAAATCAAAAATATCTAACAAATTGGTAATGCAAGCTTTTATTTGAAATGATTAATAACCGACAAGCTAAAAATATATTATATTAGAATACGGATAAACAACCTGACTTAAACAAGCAATTTGTTTTTTTTATTTTTTCAATAATCTTACTATGTTTTTTCAGGTGACAGTATAAAAATTACTGAGGAATTTTATATTAAATGTTCTACGTGAACTAAAATTAGTAGGATTCTATCTTTTTTTCTTTTGTCATTCGTTTATTACAATATTATAATATTACAATCCTTAAGCTAATGATAATATATTTTATATATTTGCAATAATAATAATAATATTTCTATACATGACGACATTAAAATGATCAACTTTGTACAAAGGACTTTATTTACAATATGTTATTATTTATTTAAATTAATACTTTTTAATTGTCTTAAATATAGTGTTTTTGTATTTAAAAAAACAGACCGATGCGATCAGTCTAGGAATTAAAATATATATATAGTTTTGTCACTGGTATATCACTAATGTATTTGCACAGTTGTCGGAGGGGGTGTTATGACGTCATTGGACAGCAATGGCGCAACGTTCCCCCGTCTCTTGCACTCATTTGTCAACTATCATGACGTCACCATTGCTCCCCGCTGCCAACTGTTTCGCATCGAGTCCGTTCACCATTTTTTCAATGTTTTTGAGATCATTAGAGTTCGATTGGACTTTGGGAGAGGATGTTTCCACGACTTGCGGCGGAGGAGAAACCGAACAAGGTCGAGGCATGGGAGATACAGATCTCCTGGTTTTGCCTGAAGGAGAGTTGCTCAAACTCCTCGCGTGGCCGAAGTTCCCCGGGGTGACCTGCTCAAAGGCGGACCCTAGCGGGGAAGATCCAACCAGGTTCGTTTGAGGCAGGGTGTAAGGGGTGAAGCGATGAGCTCCTTGCTTCAGCTGGTGATGGAGAGGATTCGAAGGCTGGAACTGATGATTCGGATGATGAGCGAGATTTTGGTAGTGAGAAAAGAGCGCCGGGTGTTGCGCAGCCAACGCCAACTGAGCGTTGAATAGAAGTCCATGGTTCATGGCGGCGTGAGCGTTGGAGAATAGAGAAATAGGTGGGGCAAATGGATGACCCGGAGGGTAGAGCCCAGGGGGGTAGAGGTACGGTAACACAGGGGGAGGAGGGTGAATTGGAGGACCGAGGGAAATGTTGGGGGCGGGGGATGGAAATTCTCTGGAAGGCCCCGGAGCGTCCCTGAGGGTCACGCTGCCGGAACAGCTGGAGTCACTTCCTTCTCTTTCGGGGTCATCTCTTCTCCTGTCCTCGCCGGTTTCGCTTCCTCCGCCATTGCCGCCACTTTCGCTGGACATCTTGAACCAACCTGAAAGTAAACAAAAAATTTCGCTGTTAAATATGTCACAATTTCCTCTCTACTAAGGAAGCATTAAAATTGAACAACTGTCGGATCTTTAATAACAGAAAGTGATGTAAGCTTTTTATGTATGCGTATAATATACCAGTTGTATTACAATAGAGATGTTTAAGCTTTACTAGCTAGTTGCTCGTGAAGTTATATTTTATGTATTTTTTTAAAAGAGTTTAAAAGAGGTTTGTAGGGGAATAACATTAAAGATACTAGGAGAACTCAGCAACTTTATTAGGTGTCGTCTGTTGTAAAAAAATCACCTCGAAGCCGTTTGTTTTGAGCGTAAGGCTTCAGTATGCACGTTTGCGTTTTGACAAGCGTTTGCAGAAAGTCACATTTTTCACGTTAATAAATTATTGAAACATTATCATCACATCTTGTAATTTCAGTTGTAATTGCATTAAGTTCTTGCGTTCATTGTTCAATTACAACGCGACGCATATAAATTTTTTTGTTTTTTATTTACACCCTGGATTTTGTTCCAACAATGTTTTCACTTTTTAACACATTAAACTATGGAGTGAAATATCATACTCGCCGTGCTTTTCCAATAAATAATGTATTATTGAAATTACATAGATAATAGAGAAATCACCATTGTTTCTTTTTAATCATGCAGACACTTAAAAACAAACAAAAAGAAGACAATAGTGTCATATTTTCTTTAATAAATGTATAATTATTTTGTGGTGTCATTATTTATAAAAAATAATACAAAATAGTATGTGTCTACCAAAGTTAAATATATAAATATCAACATTTTTCGGAAGCGAAGCTTCCCTCATCAGGATAGACAGAATTTGAAATAATGAAATATGAAATAGAAAATACATAAATGAAAAAAAAGGTACGATCGCATCTGAGACTCGAACCCAGGACCTCTCGGTATATCCGAGACCTGCACTCGAACTAATATCATACTTCAAATCCCATATATTTTTTTCTGTTATCTTTCTATGTTGGCTGCAAGATTCTATCCGAATTTATTTGAAATTTAGATAGTGTCTCAGATATCCCGATCAGATTTTTATTTATATTGTACATCTGTTGACTTCTCCTACAAGTCTAGGATTAAAGTGGCGGGATCAGGTATAAATATAATACATTGAATGTTTTACCTGAATGTGGATGCCCCAACTGCATATGATGCTGCAACGAAGGCAAAGCGCCCAACTGCTGGTGGTGGCTTAGCGGCGTGGGCGGTGGACTGCTCGAGGGTCCCACCACGTCCAGCAGCCGATCGTCGTCCCTGTCGTCCCGCAGGTCCCGCTCCCGGTCGCGCTCTCTCTCGCGCCCGCTGCTGCCGGTCACGGAGTGGCCGCTAGAGGAGCGGGGCTGCTTCTCCTCGGGCTGCCGAGAGGCGAGCATCGCCTGCCTGAAGGAGGAAGGACTGTCGTTAAATGAAGGGTCGTACCAGCTCAGATGAGGGATGTTTCATGATAACACACTTTGGTTACATTTAAGGATATAAATATGCAGTATTACCTACAGCTTAGAGAAATTTACGAATAAATATAATGTCATAACGGTTTCATGATTCTAAAATCACAATTAGAAGGCGGAATCTGATGTAAATATAATTTCAAGTAACTCAAGGAAGGTTTCATAAAAAAAATGACGTCTTCAGGGATTTCAGGGATAAAATATGTAGTAAATGGGATTTGAGGAAAATAGACAAATAATACATGGAAATACCCTAACACGCAAGAGAAATAAAACAAAATAAGGGGAGGGGTGAGCTAGGTGTGCCGTCGATTTAAGTGAAACAACAAATAAGTAAAAAGGTTCGGTATTTACAAAAACTGAATATTTTGTTAGAGTATTTAGTTTTTAAACTTTTGTAAAATGCTTTATAAAATACTTACCGTAGTTAAAATCATGCGAAATAAACGTGGACGGCAGATAACTAAGCTGGTGCCAAAATGGCGGTCACGTGACCTTTACCTCCAGCCATCGGATTTGTACGTTAGGGGAAGTGTATGAATTCTTATGCGAATATAAAGCTAAAAGTTTAAAATCAGCTTTAAGCTGATTGTATCCTACAGTTTCAGGATAACAATAGTAGGAAGTGATACTATGGTGATTTTATGGTAAAGCTATATAGTTCGCACTCATACATGTGATGGTATTTCGAAACTAATAATAGTTAAATTGCATTAAGGCGTTTCATGAGAAGCCAAAAATACACATCAGAATGGGACGCGTAACTATGCTTGACGGAAACGTTAAAATTTGTATTATTCGACATTCTAAGAACCTCGTGAAATTCATGACCAAATTCTTCGTAACTTACAAAGAATATTATGATCGAATACAGCATCTACTAAAACCTTTTAAAATCTATTAATCTTTGTATTACTTTAATTATATTCTAAAAGCAATACACCATAAAACATGCTCTCTCTTTATAAATAAACAAATTGCAAAAAAAAAAGTTTTTACTTGCTCCGCTGAATTAAAACTATCAAATTCTATACACGATAAAAAGCACCCTAATGAGACCATCGTATGTCTGGGCACGTATTTAAAAATCAATAAATCCCCGGATCATCCGTTAACCCTCCCTGCACCGGCCCCTAGTTTGCACCCCGCCGGTAAATAATACGGTGATGAGACAGTGGTATCAGTTCGGATTATAGGGTTGCAATCTGCCGCATCCCTTCATGCCTTATACTAGCTACCCCTTGAACTGGGGTGATTTACTAAATAAACTGTAGTTTTTAACGTTTTAAATAAACGCGAAAGTATATCTGTTGATAGAATGTGATTAAGATTTACTACTCGGTTTCGCCCGTTATAAAGCCATTCTGTTGCATCTACTATTGCGATATACAATTTTCTAAATTTTGTTTCTTATCGAATGATTGAATTATGAATGATAAATGATGTACCGAGTAAATAGAGTGGTTTTGTCTTATTTTCTTACTGTTGGTGGAAATTACACTGCGTGATGAAAAGAGCTGTGTTGATCTAAAGATTACGGACAGAAACATAGTTCCAAGTTTCAGGACGCCGCGCCGTAGCTTACCGTTCAAGAGTTTTTTTCTGTGCAGGTAAGTACTTTTTTTTACTCTACACAAGAGGTCCTGATGGAAATTATTTCCCTCAGGGCAAAATTTAAAGGCCTATATCATCTTTGGGGATACTGTACATACTATACATTCCACAGCCGAGGTGTTGAATACAAGAACGAGTCGTAGAAGCGACCCGTTCTCATGTGACAAATGTCAACCGTGTGCAAATGTTGGCCGCGCGTTTGGCATGTTTCCCGACTAGGTACTGGTGCCGAAGGGATCAATGACGCTAGTTCCTCAGAGGATCTTCCATTGAAATACCGGTAGAACAGGGACAGCATTCGCACCTGACGTCTGTGCTCCAAAGATTGCAATTCGTTTGTTAAGATAGGCGAATCTATCAAATGTACCGCCCGCTTCTGCACAGAGTCAAGGGATTTTCAGATGTTTTAAGGCTCCCGACCAGAGGTGGCTGCAAAATTCTACAGTTGGGCGCACTTGCGATTTGTATAAGGTGAGCAGTTGTGTACTATTAAAGTATCTGAGGGCTCTGTGCAATACGCCCAGCTTCTGAGAGGCTAACTTTACTCTGGCTTCGACGGAGCCCTGATCTAAAGCTATGATCTAAAGTTTTTTCTAGTTTAAAGGCTAAGACTGATCTTTATTTATCTCCCTCTCCATCTGCAGTGTTGTCTTTATAACTTTAGATATGTATTTTAGATTCACAGTTAGCAAATCCTTTACAACCTTTAAACATATGTTTTTAATACCTACCCATTTTTCGTCATAAGTAGATTTTTTGTTGTTTATTCTATTGTATTTACTGTAAGCAGGAAAAACTGGTATTTATTCTAATCTAAAAAAAACATCCCCTCAAGTCAGTGTCCATAAATATATTCATGTATTAACATTGAGTTATTATTATTTGCATGGCAATACAATGAAGCCATTCCGCTTTTTATCTAATTTAATTTCCACCCCAAGAACAGCTCACCCCCGAGATACCGTCGCGGAATTTTAAAGACAATTAGCGCGGCAGGATTCGATTTAGGGGATGAAAAAATAACCAAATTCACCCCGACACCGAACCTTTTTAAAATGCTACACGACTTGCGAAATGTCGGGTGACCCGAAAAAGATACTTTGTAATTGAAAGTTTCTGTTCTTCTTGATTTTTACGTTCTTCTGAGAGATTCGCTCATAAATCACCAAAAAAATATGTACCATTATTAACGAACACTAAATTTAAATTAGCGCTTTGATGCCTCACGATAGGGAAACCTAACCTAACCTAACGCAGTTAGTACATTTTACCGTTTTATGAAATTTTTGAGAGAGGTTGTGTCTAAATCCGCCCACCATTCGGAAAAGTCAGATGGTTAATAATAGGAGTAGGTTACCTCAGTACGTACCTTAGAGTAATAATTGTTACTCTAAGGTACGGCGCTATATCACACATACAGAAACATACTTACCTGGCAGGTCAATCCAGATTAAAACGTTAAATTGTAAAGTTTTTACTTATTTACTGTTTAAATCCTATTTGTCATATATATTATATTCATTAGAATGTTATTGGCAAAGGAAGAGTAGGTATTTATTTGAAAGATTGTATTATTTAAGATTTTTGATAATAATTATTTGCAGTTACTATGAACGTTGTGTCAGCTCAGCCGTTATTTTAATAAAAGTTGGTTCGTGGAGCTAGCGTTATTGATCCTTACGGTGCATAGCAGGAAGGTTTCAACACACTTGTCAACGTTTTAAATTTAGTGCACGAGATTAGTTTTGTGTTACATCTGTAACGAATATAATGACGACGATCTTCCCTAACATAAACATTTTCTATATAAATACACACTACCACTAATAAAGACAAAATTCGCCAAACAGACGTGTTGTCATTTTATACTCAAGTACATTTTGTTCGAGACCCCGAGGTAGCAGCCGGCCGACTACCGCTGACTCAGTATACCACAAGGCTCTTAAAAAAACTTAACCCTGGTCACAATTAAATGATCCAAAAATGTAGAAAAAAACCCCTATCACGAAAATTGCTCAAATTTTCCCGGAACACCTTACATTTTGTAAATTGAGGGCCAACAGAGCGGCCTATATTAAGAGACTTGATTATAATAATGGTGAAACAGAGTAGCGAGCTAACCCCTAAATGGCAGCCACCCCCAACCCCTAATATCGTCACCCGGTCTAAAAAGGTTAACTGCAAACCCCAAATGTCAACACGGCCCGCGCGCCCCATAGGCGATATTTGTGGTGCTTTTAGTGTTAAAACTTTAACAGCCTGATTTTTGGAGTAAGCAAAAAAGATTGGGTGTTAAAATAATGGACATAATCCACAATAGTACGAGTTGTGGTTACCAACGGTTGTGAGACATGGTACCCAACCCAAAAATGGTGACGCCAACTTAGCACTCTTTGAAATCAAACACCGGATAAATACAGGCCTTAAATTAACAATGATCTCAAAAAACTTATTGAGAATGAAGTCATCATCAGATTATGTCATTACTTACGGTTAGTCCCAAAGATTTCCATGGGCTAGACATGAGGTAACAATACCAGATGATAGGGCTTCGAAAATCATTACTAGTGAGTGTTCCGGTAGAAGTAACCTAGAGGCAGACCGAAGGATAGGTGGACTAACCGTAAGGAAAAAGATTGCATCAGAATTAAAAGGTCTGAGGACTGGGAGAGAATGGCTAGGGACCGGAGCTGATGGAGAACGTTGGTCGAGGAGGCTAATTCCCACCCTGAAATGTAATATCATAACGATGATGACTACCTTAATATATTTTATGCGGTAACTGAATAAATCAACACACGTATGAATCGGCACACTTTTAAAAGTTATATAAAGACTGTCTGAGATAAAGTCATTAAAAGAAGAACAAAAAAAACTAACCCGTAAACCGTATCTAACCTAACCTAATAAATAATTATTTTAATAAAAATACTAATAAGGTAAATTAAGATTGGATTTTCGGACTAGTTCTTTTTTCGTACTCTCTTAATAAGTCACTTTTAAAAACTGTGTCTATTCATACGTGGGATGAATTATCATGAAACCATTGTATGAACGCTTACGAGACCTAAAAAAAATTGCTTGTAAGGAGAACAGATAAAATCTCTACAGAAGTAATATTTATTTCGGTGTTCAATTTGGCATTTCTATCAGGAATTGAGATTGTTTATCTTTCTTTGAGCTTGTTGACAAAAATACTGTTTTTTTAGCTAAACATCTAACTTAACGCAAGGTGAAAAGTCGTGAAATTCACATTTGTGACAAGCATGAACGAGACAATGAAATAAACGTTAAATTAGAAAATGCTGATTTGTGAAATTGCGGTACGTTTTGGCATTCCAGTGGCGCGCACAAGCGTGATCTTTACTCCCTGCAAAGTGTCGGCCTGCTAATGACATTGGTGTGGGCAGTGACGGCGCGTGACGGCGATAAAACCACCAGGAAATACCACCCACCGCTTGGCATGGGTGGTGTAAGGGAGTGCGGGATGACATTATAGAATCCAAGACAGGGCCATGTCATGGGGACATTTTGTTGAAACCAAAGACGCAATGAAATTTTTACTGCCTACGAGGTTAGTATGGCATTATTTGGCACTATAAATCAAATTTGAATACATAGTTAATACCCGGCCTTGCTCGGAATTTCAACATCAAATGATATATATTTTTTATGGCGTAATTTTTTTCTGTCTCGTTTTACGTCAGGTAGAACAATTTAAGATTTGACAAGCTGAAAATAGTTGCGTTGACTTATAAAATTCATAGTAGCAAAATCTAAATTTCATGATGCTAGAAATCGCCAATGAGCTGTTTGTGCCTGTAAACATATTTTTTGTATTGAAAAATATTTATTTTGCCCATTTATCTGCAAAACTTGGAGTAGGTAGTAATTATTAGCAATTAAAAAAACTGTTTTTAAGATCTTTTTTTTATCAGCTTCCAAAAATTAAAATAAATTAGTTAGATAAATGTATAATGTCACTTATTTTAATAATTGGTCTTCGGTGGTAGTTTAGCGGGAATGTGAATCTACTATTAACCCTTCTAGGATGGCCACTGCGAAGGGTGTTACACCGGAGGGATAAAAAGGAGCGATAATTGCATCCAAAGCACTAACCATGATTTGATAATCTAAAGATATTTAGCACCCTAATAGTCAAAGGATAATGTCAAAAATATTCATTATGTGTTAAAACGACATTGTCATTATATTTAGTAGTTAAAAGCTTATAAAAGTAGCCCTCTTCACGTTTTAAACTGTATATTTTAGCAAATGCGAAACCAAAATATTCATTATGTGTTAAAATGACATTTACATTATATTTAGTAGTTGGCGTTTATGAGTAAAAGTAGCCTCTTCAAGTTTTAAAACTGGTTATTTTGTGCGCAAATGCGAAACCAAAATATTCATTACGTTAAAATGACATTGTCATTATATTTAGTAGTTGCGTTTATGAGTAAAAGTAGCCCTCTTTCACGTTTTTAAAACTGCATATTTTCGTGCAAATGCGAAACCAAATATTCATTACGTTAAAAATGATACTGTCATTATATTTAGTGAAAGGTGTTTATAAAAGCGGCCTTCATTGTTTTAAAACCGTATATTTTGTGCAAAATGCGAAACCAAAATATTCATTACGTTAAAATGACATTGTCATTATATTTGTGGCAGTTGGGTGTTTCATGGCAGTAGCCCCTCTGCTGTTTTAAACTGTATATTTTGTGCAAATGCGAAACCAAAATATTCACATGTGTTAAAATGACATTGTCATTATATTTAGTTGTTGGGTGTTTATGAGTAAAGTAGCTCCTCTTCTTTCATTGCTTTTAAAAACTTTTTAAAATGCGAACCAAATATTCATTATGTGTTAAAAATGACATTGTCATTATATTTAGTAGTTGGGTGTTTAAAACTGTATATTTTAGCAAATGCGAAACCAAAATATTCATTACGTGTTAAAAATGACATTGTCATTATATTTAGTAGTTGGGTGTTTATGGAGCAAAAAGTAGCCCTCTTCACGGTTTTAAAACTGCATATTTTGCAAATGCGAAACCAAAATATCTTATTTATGTAAGCTAAAAATGACATTGTCAATATATTTGGGTAGTTATGTTTATGAGTAAAAGCAGCCCTTCACGTTTAAACTGTATATTTTGAAAATGAAAGTCCAAAATATCATGCATCCAAAGCATTCAACTAAGGGATGATAATTTAAAGATATTTAGCACTTAATAGTTAAAGGATAATGTCAAAATATTCATTACGTGTTAAAAATGACATTGTCATTATATTTAGTAGTCGGGTGTTTATGAATAAAAGTAGCCCTCTTCACGTTTTAAAACTGTATATTTTGTGCAAATGTGAAAACAAAATATTCAATAATCTCTGTTTTGTAGGGATTATGATCGCTGACTTTGGTATGACAAAATGTAATGTATATTTATACAATTTTCATATATTTACTTAAAAGCGTTGTTTAAATAATTATTGATTCTAACAAAAGTGATGTTTCCCCTCTGCTAAAAGGGACATACGCTACAATTTTTTTAGCAGATCGTTAATATGAAACATATGGATTTCCTTATTTATCAGTTTCAGTGGCGATAAATCGACGTCTATTGAAATGATGTAATACAGTTTCTTAAAATGCGGCTAGTTTAAATATAACTACAATATATGTTACATAATTATATTATTGTATGATTTACAGTACCTACCTCACTTAGTGAAACCTGTTCTGAGGTCGCTAACTGGATGTTCAAAAAAATATAAGTGTGATCTTATAACAGATTAGGCAATGTTAAATTAAAATATTAACGTAATACATTAAATGATAATGCTAGAATATTTAAACAATAATTTAAGGGGAATTTTGAATCCCTTATTATAAAATAGATTAAAAATTACACGAAGAAAGTAATGTTTAACAGACGAAATGCGGTTTTAAAATAAATATATACTTTTTCTTATATTATTACGTTATATCACAAAAATTAAACAATTGTACTATTGTATCATTTAAACAAAACAAAAAAAATAGAGCGTAAATGTGGGATAATACTTTTTGCTAATAATGCAGAAAATGCGAACTATAACTAAGTAAGTTTTTTTTTTACGTGTGTAGATTTTTCCAATTGTGTTTTAAGAACGTGTAAGGCTTTTTTTCTTTCAATGCTTCCTGGAGATCGAGAAACGGTAATATTTCATATGAAATAAAATAATATTTACATGTTATTATTTTTATACCCCATAAAACCATGCACGTAGGTTATAAACAAGTTATGAGGTGACTTAAAATACTGCCAATACTGTTTTTATAGAGAAATTAAGAAAAAAGCGTTTATTTCTTTATAGAAAGAAAACTGTTATTCGTTTATATACCCACAAATATGTTAGAACACTTATTTTTAATTCAATTTTCATTGGAATAACTTATTGAAGTTTATAAACCCCATTGTAATATTTTTGTAATCATTTATGATATTATTAACAAATATCAAATGAAAATATGAAACAGAAAATAAAACGGTAATTGTCCAATTAATGGATGTCCCACATAAATAAAAATTGGATAGGTGTATCCGAGACACTACATAGATTGGAAATAAATTCGGGTAGAATCTTAAGTAACTAACTAACTAACCATCACGCCGTTTCTCCGCAGGGGTAGGCAGAGAGATCGGACCGCCAAACAACCAGATCTTGGCATACGCTTCTTGCTTCATTCACTTTCATACAACGTCTCATACATTCTCTTCTGTTATTCTGACTTCTGACATGGCCCGACTGAAGTATTTCATTTACTTGATCATACCATGTCTTCCTCGGACGTCCCCGGCTTCTTCTTCGATTCACATTCGCGTCATATATTCTCTTTACACTCCTCTCTTCGTTCATTCGCTCTACATGCCCAAACCATCTAAGCGTCCCTTTCTTAATCTTGTTCACTACGCTTACATCAGTCTTGCATTGTTTACGAATCTCAACATTTTTTACACGATCATACATGGATTTACCACACATTCGTCTCAGAGATCTCATTTCTACAGCATTCAGTCTACAGTAGAATCTTGCAATCTATAAAGAAAGATTGCAGTCAAAAATATATGGGAATTAATTGAATGTAATTGAAATTAACAGTAAAATTGGAGGAAGATCGTAAAAAATGACGCAGAAAATGGGATGGTATCAGCTCAATTGGTTAGAGCGCAAGTCCCGGATAGACTGAGAGGTCCTAGGTTCGAGTCCCAGCTATCTTTTTTTTCTATATGTCTTTTCTGTTCAATATTTTCAATTGAGATGTGCTAATATTGTCTTCAATGGTTAAAAAAAACTCATTATTAATTTATATTGCAATGATTCTGTGGTGGCGGAATAATATTAAAAATTCTGACAGATAATTAAATATCTGTTTAATAAAAATAGAATGAAGTGATGATGAAGAGAGTCCGGACAACCACTCTTTATACACTCGTACCAACAAATGTCGTCTCTCTCGTACGAGACTTCAGTTACACGTTCGTTACAGGTATAATTGTTTTTTAAACGGTACGTATGAACTGAATTCTTCTCTTTCTTTCTTTCTCTTTTATCTTTTCCAGGGGTTGGTTTATAGAATAAACGGCGTCGGTTTGGTAAGTTTTAGAATTGAAATGTCACCATCATCTCTTCGTGGCTGATTACAGGGTAGTCCCGGCCGCCCTTAAAGCCCCTAAACATCAAGGGTGGCAATTTGGCAGTTTAAAATATATTCACAACCTCTAAATGGACTGGCCCTAATTATGCGGACACGAACTTTAATCTAGTGCTTGATTGAAGCGTTTTTAGGGAGCTGAAGACATTGTAAGGTTTACACGAAGAAGATCAGTAAATCGGAATTATAATTTTGTTTTTTAAGACACAAACGACGTTTCTACAAGAAGATGAGAAAGATAACCCATATCGGGTGATTCTAGAGTGATTTCAGTGCAATAATCGAGTTCTAATGATTTGAAATCTCTATCCTCAATTTTCTCTATAATCACTAAGCCGGTTTCGCCGAAAATAGCATAGTTTGTTTGTAGTAGTACAGAATAGGTTTAGAGAACAGTTTGAATGAAATCCATTATGTAAAACTGTTGCTATAACGTTTTAAAATTAGTATGAAAACATTGAACACACCATTGAGGTTAGCCCATAGATGTCCCAATCTGGTTAGCCACAGATTACATATTCAAAAGAAGAACATTTTTTTTGCGTAGAATATTTTCAAAATAGTGTAAGTACATAAGAATTTTATAATTTAGATATATTTTGAAAAAAATAAATATTTGGAATGAAATAAAATTTCCAAATGAATGTTTCTTTGTTTAGAGATAGTAATAGTCGTCACAAGGCATTACTTTCGCAGTTAAATAATTTATGACACCCAAACGACAAGCAAGAATTCACAACTTCATAACTTTATTCCAAAAAAAAAAATTCCGACCAAGGCATACATCGGCTAGTAAATTATAAAAATAATGGTTACATAGTGTATTTTAAATATTTGATTTTGTCTGAGTTTAAAATAACGTAAAACGCGGATTTGCTGTATTTTTATGTTTACAATAAGTAATAATTAATTTTTTAACTTCTCTTCAAATTTTGATTCGTTGTCTTTTTGATAGTTTATCGTAGGTTTAAACCTTATCTTTAAATGTTACCTTAAGGTGCATCGTAAATTCCAAATCTCGTTTAATACAGTAATCTATGATTACAAGCAATTTTCCAACTAATTGTAGGGTCCGTCGGCATTATTTGAATAAAAATAAAACACGTATTATAATGCGTTGGCACGAATAGGTATACTGTTTGTGTCCAAGTAGTGGTAACGATGTAAATGAATTATTTATAAAACATTATGAACAAAAGTCTCTCCAAAAGGCCATGAATAATGATCTTATACCAGAACAACGAAAGGGCAATTTATTTTTTCAATAAAACACTTTAATTTGCAAAAAAGATATGCAAAACACTGCCTTTTTTAAATGAGCATATTCATTCCGGGGCATATTTCACGCGGCGGCCGACAGAGGGCGGCACCGTCGGAAATAAAGGGATATTAAGCGAATTTAAGCGCATAGATTCAAGCGTCAGAAAGCAAAATGTCGGCCGGGGGGCGCCGGTCCGGGGGTGGCTGTGTTTCCGGAAGCCGCCGTCACAATGGCAGCTTCCGGTGGCGCCAGATCCGGCTTCCGGTCGGACGTTTCGGCGGTCACGGATTAGCCGCTATTTGCTCGAATCCCGGCTCTCGACTTGCGGCCGCGTCTACTTTAACGGATGCTCGGGGACGCCCCGTTAACTGGATGCAGACAATGCAGGCGGATCTGAGCTTAAATGCTGTTTAAATTGTTTATCTTGTTGACCGAGAGTTGTTTAATTTGCGATGTATCCTTCAACGCATATAAATGCTATTGTTTGTTTTAAACTACTAAATACTATTTAAATGCAACATGCGAGCTGAAAAATAAAGGGCACAACAAGAAGTAGCTCAATCTATATATATTAATTCCATAGGATGCAGAAAATCTCGTTACACTGATCATGCTCTGGTATCATGAAATTCAGATAGATATATTTTAGATAGGTTCACAGTCGAGAAACGCGCCAAACGCGCGCCCAACATTTGCACACGGTTGACATTTGTCACATGAGAACGGGTCGCTTCTACGACTCGTTCTTGTATCCAACAGCTAGGCTGTGGAACGATCTGCCGGCCTCTGTGTTTCTTCCACCCTACGACATGGATCTATTCAAGACCCAAGTTCAATACTACCTATCATCTAAAAGACCCTCCATACAGCATCCCCAAAGATGATATAGGCCTTGAGGGAAAGTATTTCCCTCAGGATCTCGTAACTATAAAAAAAGACACATTTTGTATCTGGAATTCCCTGAATAACGTATTATTTCACCGTAATTTCCATAATTATTCACCGAGCTTTGAAATATTCGCTTAGCCGTCAAAAATAAAACAAAGTTCTGTCTTGTTTCATATATAATATGTTCAATTTTCTCCAATAAGATAAAACCTTTATTAAACTATTAAACTAACCTTTATTAAATTATTAAACTAGCTAAACTACTATACTTGTTTAGTTATATGAATTTATTCAGCTTTATTTGTTTAACATATCAATGTTTTTTTAATGTTAGGTTAGGTTAGAAACGCTTAGACGTTATTAGGTATTTTTAACTGTTTAATGTGACAAAGAAAAACAGATTTGTATGTACTATTTTACAATACAAAGCTGTTACTGTAAATTACAGGAAGAAAATTCGTTGGTTTCAACCGAGCCACCGATTCGTGTACCCAAATGCTGGAATAGCAAATTCATTTGTAAGTGAAACGAGTTTTTTATAGCGCACAATAAAAATAATGGGAATATTGCAATTTATCCAACACGTATTGTCCTTTTGATGTTTCCCGCGTTTTGCGGGTCAAAAGCATTCTATTTAGATTCAAATATGTCCCCAAACAAATGCTGCCAGTTAAAAAAAATACCCGAGGCTACGTTTTATTTTTATCTGTCAGTCGGAACGATGTTGCTAGCTCATTGTGTGTTTTCCAACCCCTTTGTTAATTTCCAGTTTTTTTTTTCGGATGACTTTTTTTTAAATTTCTTTCAGCATTTGCTTTCGCCACTGTTTTTCCGGACTGGTTTCATTGTGCTAAAAAAGCGAGGGAAATGTATTCCTGGTGACAGATTTTCTTTTCAAAAAGAGTCGCTATAAATTAATGCTGAAATATTTTAATTTCGTTTGAATTGAATATACTTTTTGTGCTATTTTAAGAACTGACATGTTGAAATGCTACCTACAATTTACGTGGTAAATGTTATTTGTGGAATACAAAGAGTAAACTTAGTATGTGTTTTTAATCATTTTTTTGGTTTTCATTTTAAGATTAGGGATTGTAAAAATACTTACTTTTTCTCCCTTTTCCCTGCTCCTGTGTCTCTGAAACCCTTCGCGAATGGGTTATTGTCTATCTTCAACTGCGTTATCTGTGAAACAAATAAAACAGTGTCAGGATATATTTTAGTTAAATATAATTTATTAGCTACAAAATATAATGACAAGCATTACATCAAATAGATAATTTATTAGCTACAAAATATAATGACAAGCATTACATCAAATAGATAATTTATTAGCTACAAAATATAATACAAGCATTACATCAAATAGATAATTTATTAGCTACAAAATATAATGACAAGCATTACATCAAATAGATAATTTATTAGCTACAAAATATAATGACAAGCATTACATCAAATAGAAATAAAAACAAATCAGAGTTCTTAGATATCGAAGTATGATACCGATAAAAATGACAGATTTTCCATGTAGCTCAGTGGATTAGAGCGCACGGTCACGGATAGACCACGAGGTCCTGGGTTCGAGTCCCAGCTGCCACCGTTATCTTTTTCTTTTCTGTGTCTTTTTGGTTTCATTTTGAGAGTTGTTAGTATTATTTTCAATGATTAAAAAATATTTAAATAATGTTTAAAATCCCCATTTCATCAGTTTTAGAAGCACGCTTTCGTCGACAGTAGTTACAAATAAAAAGTGTTTGTTTCGTTTGTTCTTGGATTAACTATTTTTACAACCATGGAAAAAATTGTCTCAGTGGTGTGTTTAAATGACAATAATTAGATTTTATAGAAGCTTAGATAGCCTACGTCAGCATTTTCCAGATTGCATATTTGGAAGACTACGTGTAAAATTTCCCCTACGACACCGTTCTAATCAAAACCCAGACTCACTCGTCTAATCCTCAAAAAATCTCTCCACATGACATTTGAGGGGTTCCCCAAGGCCTTATGTGTGGACCGGACTTTAAACAACTTTTTTGAATATTTTTTGCATACTTGATTATTCGAGGACAAGGATATTTATTGACATATTGTGTCTCCATTCTCTCCTATATCTATTAATCGGATACCCAGATGCCTCAAAATTTGTAGGTCCATTCAAGACATTGAAAGATGGCCTATGACTTTCCTACTTAAATCAAAAACTTATTTTTATACCTTTTCATTCTGGTAAGCAGTGACCGCGATGAACTCCGTCTCCTTGAAGACGTAGGTCCTGAAAGTGGAGTAGGGCAGCTTCAGGATGTCGTTGGCCCGCACTAGGTGGAAGCGAGGCTGGTACTTGTGCATGGAGTTCAGGATCGTCTGTTGAAGGAGTGATTCATTAGTGGTAGTCGAGTAAACATTGGTCGAGTAATAATTATTAAGGTATGACACATTATCATAATTAAACAGTTGTAATTGGAAGATTTGAAAAAGACTTCATTACGTTTAAGGATAAAAATCGAATGCAACTTAATAGAGAGATGAACTAAAGCAGTAAATATTGCAAACTGTTATAATAATCAAATTGGTATGATGTGGAAGTTTATAAATATAAAACAGAGACACCGTTTACTACTTCTGAACTGTTAAAAACTTTAAAAGGAACAATTCGATAATATGCACAGTTTTTTCATCCTGAAGTTTCAATGTCAAAATAAGTTTTACGATTTGCAACAATATGAAAAAATATGGATTTGTTTGTAAAAAAATAAGGTACAATACTTTTTTCATATTTTTCATTCGTCAATAAGAAGAATAGGGGTGTTAACTCGGGCGAAACCAGGTTGTAACAATGTAATTAGTTGATTCGCCGTATATGTTTAAACTATACAATATTTTATCACAGATTAGATATTTTTATGACATAAATCGATTTTTCAAAAAATGCGTTGGTTTTTAATTTTTTTTTAATTATTACAAAAAATTTCATAATTATGACATAATACATGATTTTTTAACTTCTTATTGTTCTACTGTCCATAAGATGAGCTCCAGTAGCTCGTAGTTATGAGTATTTATATATATAATAATTTATTTTTTTTAAAAACAATACCATATGCAATATGCATAGTAGGTGATGTAACGCAAATCAACAAAATCTTTTTAGAATAGTATAAAAAATATCCAAATAGTAATTTATATGCTATAGGTATAATATAACATTATCTAAATACACGTAATGGTGCTGTGCTGTGGTCGTTCTTAGCATTGGGATGGCTATTAAAACATTTATTTTGAATCTATTGCTTATAATATCAGTGGGGTGAATTTAATTGAAGAAAAATTCTTTGTTAATTTGATATAAGGCAGCTCTTTAATATATTTCTGTAATAGCTGGTGTATTGCTTTGACTTTGTAAGGCTCTCGACTAGGAATCCGAAGGTCTCGGGTTCAAATCCCGGCGTGCGCAAGTAAATTTTATTTAATTAATTTGTGCTGTTTCACAATAAATTCATTTAAAAAATATTATATAGTATATTTGCGCCCTGGTGAAAGACCACCATTCAGAATTGAAACGTTGCTTGAAATGGCTTTAACCGTATTTGGTAACCAGATCTGAATAGCCAGGTATTTTCCCCACCTTCCTCTTCCTCTTCTCCTTCCCCTCCCCGATACCTTCAGCCTCACAACATTCCCCAATTGGGGATGCCATGGTCTCACTAGCTCCAGACGGTTGGGAGTAACTCTTGTGCGGTATTCATATAAATATTTTTAAAAAACATGAAATTCCCGATCAGGGAAGTTTTTAACGATGACTTTAATTATTATTTTATAATTGTAATTATTGACCGTAGTGAGGCTTTATAGGCTCCTCCCCACCCAATAATGCCTTGCTGCAATAGGGTAATAATTGTAGGTATGCACCTTTTTTAAATAAGAAAAATCGTGAGGTATCACTACTTGGTAGCTATAATTGTAAATGGAAACCATCTGCGTACACTGTACATATAACATTGATGAGATTGTTGACGATCCCCCCAATCTGCATATGCGGAGCCCATATTACACGCTCGAGTCCTCGGCGACGGCGCTTCTCGATAACTTCATTCACTTACCCGCCACTCCCCTCGGCATTAGCCGATACTCGCTCATTACGGCAAATGCTGTGTCATTACTGTCCCGACCCCGGCTTGTGGGAACGGGCCCGGCTATGTGTGTAATATACATACACACATTGTCAGGCTATGCCACTCACTACTGCTATGTGTCCCGTGTAGCGTACAGCATGCAGCGTGTAACATAGCACATAGCATGTGGCTAAAGAGTGGGACGTGGGATATCGCGCGGACGGGGCAAATTACAGAGCGGGCCGACTGTGACACTGGAAGAAAACTTAAAAATGACACTGTCGTAAGTTTTATCTGAAAATATATTGATATGACAGTCATTTTTTCATGCTCATACCGTGAAACTACGGAAAGTCTTAGGAAAAGCGCAAAATTAAACTGATTTAAATATCTACTGCAAGTACTTAAGTGTGCTTAAACGGATTTTCTTTGTAATTCTAAAAAATAGGTATATTAAAGTAACACGTAGTTAAGCCAAGAGTACAGAAAATCTGTTAACGTGTTCCGAAGCAGCAAAACTCTCGACGATGAGCTCTGGAATCATGGAACATATACGGATTTTACATTTTCAGCTCGCAACGTAAGTTCCATGCCAACGCCAGCTTATGAGCAATGGAGCTTTGAAATATGTAATAAACATTTAAATAGAAACTAAACTAAATAAAATCGAAGTAGTGTAGTAAATATGTACCCAATAAAACTAGTCATTTAAAAAACCTGCTTTTGTGTTAATTTTTTTTTATGGGTATTACTTACGTTTTTGTACACGAGTCCCTACATTCCTAAAGTTTCGGAACTTTTTGCGCTCTATTTTACTGAACAAGTGTTTAAATAATCAAATATCACGCAGGTATCACCAAACACACCTAATCCGATTAAATGTAACTGATATGGTCTATGTCCACATCAAACAGTCGCACAGATACCATCCCTATGTAGGTAAAGTAATTAATTGAAACGAAATTACAATCCAGAAGTGACCACCGTAAGAGACAACTAGCCCCCGTTTTGTCTACAATTTGTTCTAATAAATTAAATGGAGTCCGTTGTGTCCACCGTTATTAAGTCGTGTCCCGAACCCCCTCCAAAATGGCTGGCAATCAAATTATTTTAATGCCTCTATCCCAATTAATTAACATCAAATTATATCATCCAGCACAACAATTGTACTAATGGCCGGTAATGATTCAATTGGATGATATTTCGGCCATGCCAAGCCTCTTAAAAGCATGAGAAAATGGCTGGGGACATAAAATATTAAAATTTGAAATTAGAATTTCATTTGTTTCGTAACGTTAAATCTTCGTCGATGGGCATAGAAGTCATGTAAATATTTGAATTTAGAATGTTTCTTGGATTTAATAATGTTAATTGTTCGTTAATAGTAATAGAAGCCATTTAAATATTTGAAGTTGGAATGTTTTTGAGTTTTTAATTTTAAATCTTTAACAATGATAATATAAGTTATTTGACTGTTCGAAAATGAAATGTTATTTTGTTTGTAAGTTTACTACTGAATAAAGGTCTATTCACTGACAGGCACTGCACAGAAGGGAGTATTCACATTACATCGTGTTTGAATATGTTCATAAGTAATGTAAGCAACTAACTTTGCCGTGCCTGCCACTTTTCGTATTTGCAATACGCGAAGTAGCGTAGATGTGAATCGACCTTAATAAGTAACTCATTATTATTGAGTAAGTACGGAAATAATTTCGAAATTTGAAATTAGAATCTTATCTGTATTTGTAATTGTAACTCTTCAAAGATGAGTACAGAAGTTATGTAAATATATGAAATCATGATATTATTGGATGTAAAATTTCAAATCTTTAATAATAATTTCATCACTTTTCCCATTATAATGATTTCAGAAAATAATGTTTTAAAGAATGGGATCACAATGCTTGTGAGAACCCTGACACTGTAGGGTCCAAAATTATGGGTCTTAGGGGGCCAATGGGAGGCTATTACCTACGTCACTTCCTTCCAAATTGAAACATCAAGATAGCCTTTCAAATTTCAGATGATTTAATCAGTTATCAGGGATTGAAATAAGCTGAACAACCGAACGAAGCAGATTATAAAAAAAATGAAAGTTAGTGAAGTATAACTTGTTTTTACTTTAACTACCCATGCCAGAAACCAATTATTACAACGTTTCAACTTATTCCCAGTTATACATAATGATTCTTACGTGTTAACTACACCGATCAACTCGTTAAGTAACAAGTAATAACTTGTGAATAATAAATAACCCGCCTTTCAATGTCTTACGTAATAGTCCCTTGAAATAATACAAGTAATAATAGTAGGTAAGTAGAGTTCTACCCCATTCCTGAAAGAACACCATCTGTGGGCACTGCTTAAAATTATAATAACGGTCGAAGCTGAATACTTAGAGAACTGACCAAGGAGACATTCTCAAGTTTGACTCAATTATAGGGAAACTTAGTTGACGGGGAAATTATGAGGAATTATTATGGGAAATTGTAGGGAAAAGTTGAGAAAGCGACAAGACGTCACGGCGATCAGGAGTTTCGTAATCGGACAGGGGGCGTACATTTCAGGAACTACGTTTTCATTAAATATTCATGAACATTATCTAGAGGCTAATATAAAATCCTTACGAATAATACTTATAAATGTGGGTGTCTTTGAGCTGTGTATATAGATAACTATTGTATCAAATAGTGATTTTTTTAATTAGTTAGTCAGTTTAATTAATTTTACCATGAATGTAAGACATGGAGCCTTTTATACTTTTACAAAGTATTACATCGTCTTTCTTGGTCAATAACGTATCATGTTTTTTAACACAATTATTAGCATAGAAAAAATTGATTAAAAATGTAAACATTGATTAACTTAAGGCTTAATTTCTATGGATATATTAAAAATATCCCTCAAAAACTGGAGGTTTTATGCACTTTCAAAAAAATATTTTTATTTTGGAAGATAATCTCTAATCAGTCAATGGGCTGAAAATGTTATTATATGAAGTTCCCTCGATAGAAAAAAAATCGTAAAGTATGCTCCGAAAATTAAAAAAAAACGGGTTTGTTCTGTTACTTAACATGTTATAGGTTTGAAATTTTTTTCTTCTTTAAATGCTAATTAAGACATTCGTCTTGAGATTTTTGATCTACGAGTATATTAAATATATCGCGTTTTATTAATATTTTTAGAATTGTCACTTACGCCCATTTATTCTAAACGCTCTTCACATTGGCGCGCTCTTTCTATCTTTCGAATGATCAATGATTCAAAGCCGATGCTAGACAGACCTCTTGCCTAAATCTAAATTCTCGAGAGATTAATGCGGGGCCTTAACCCTGAAAATCTTATAACGAAAAATTTAACGAACTGCTTGTATTCATAATACCTCAATCGTTTGCACTATTAATTGAAAATTAGATTTTTTTTAATATCGACTCCTTGGAATAACAATGTTCCATCTGAGATTCCAATGTTATGCGATAATGAGCCTTAAAGTTGCTCTCTCTAGAGCACATTATCGCACGACATTGCTGTGTCAGATGTAACCTTATTACTGCAAGGGGTCGATATGCAGGCACGTGTTTGGACCATTAAAACTTTTCAACAATTATATTTTTTCATAACCCATATACAATACATAACTGTTTTTTTTTTTTTTTTCATTAACTTTTGAAAAGATTTAAAAACATATTTGTTATTATATGGAGTATATAACAAATCACAGACCCACAAAATTATCTGCGCAGGCGGTCCAAACAAAAATAAACGATCGACGAAGCCATAAAAGAATCTAACGTACGAACAAACTGGTAACGCCTTCGACTGCATAGATAAGTTTGTCGATCCGTGAAACTAATTTTTTTTTTTAATTTTGGGAAAGGGTTCCAAAATGGGAGAAGTGCAGGGACGAAGTCATTCGTTGGTTGGGGAGGTAGTTTGTTTGTTTATAAAATGATTATTGTATATAGTCCTACCAGAAAGAAGTTGGAATCAGAGTTGGAACACGCAGCCTCGTGGTTCATGCGGTAGTGATAGCTCGGGGAGTATGGCCACTGCATCGCCAAATATAACAAAGAAAATCAAAAATCAAAATAGGAAGCAGTAGAAAGAATACCGCCCACGGAAGGGAAAACAAAATATGTGGAGAAAGAAGACTGGTGAACGAATGAGGGTTAGTGTTAAGTCAAAACAATATGTGGACGATGTAGAAAGAACAAAGATTAGATGGAACAATTATTGAAGAATTTAAGAGCAACAGAGCTAACACCCGAATCAAGCGAATGCCCATCGTTATTAGAATGGGACGATGAAAACATTGAACATTTTGGTGAACGAATGATTGTTAGTATTATATCGAAACAACAAGTGAACGATGTAGAAATATTAAATTATGGTTGGAGCAGTTATAAAGACGAAACGGCTAACACCCGAAATAAACGAACACCATTCATTTTTAGAATGGGACGATGAAAATATTGGACTTATTTTGATGATCGAATGAATGTTAGAGAAACATTTAATGTCATATTGATTGTAGTTCATTAGCAATGAGCTGAAGGTTGAAGAAGTAATGGGAAAACTAAGTGGTACATTTATTTATAAATTTCCTCAGCAGGCGAAATATCTAACATCGAAATCAAGCACACCTTTCATGGGAAGAATTGATAAAACGTTTTTGAAAATTTCCATTACAAAACTCTGACGAATACAGGAAGATTTAGAATTACTTGATAAAAGAGATGGAATTTGGCATTGAATAAACAGGTTAACAAATATTATCCCTTTGACAGTATTGGTTTAGTGGTATTTTTATTACTCAGTCCGAGGAATTTTCTCATGAATCTATTTACTTTCTTCTTGATTACTTCTTTATTACATTAACGTCTTCTTACAGTTTTGTATGCTTTACCACTGACAGCGCAGGCAATAATCATAACAAGTATTTGTAATATTTTAATTAGTTGTACGACTTTAGTTTTTAGCCATACTTTTAAATATGTGTTAGGTTTAAGTCACTAGTTATACTTTATATCAAAATTGTAAGTCACTAGCTATAAGACTCAGAAGTAAGTTACTAGCTAAAAGTCACAAGTTATAAATCTTACTTGTAAGCCATTAGTAATATATTTTAGCTGGAAGTCTAAGTGATAAGATACATAAACTATTTGTTTGGGGTTGAGGTGATTTTTCCATGAAACATGTGCTACAGAAGTAATCCAATTATTTTTTTTAATATTTTTATTATTTATTTTATTTTTATTATTTTTTTTTATTTTATTATTTATGGAGAAAATACAGATACAGACAATAGTAATATTGAAACAATATAGAAATATTTGGAGAACTCGCCTGTATCCTAACCTATTTCTCACTGATTAATGTGATAAAGATAAATAAACAAATAATCATTAAAAATAATATTTACACAAGTTAATGAATTTAATATTTCCACAAGTTAATGAATTTAAGATTGTGTTACACCGAAAATTTATGAAAAGGTGTAGAATTTCTAAATAATAGATTATTAACCGGTTATTGTTGTTATCAAATATTAAAACAATTATTACAAAGTATGGTGATGTACCTATTAATATAGGAGTATTCATTGTGTTGGGAATTTGGCCACAATGAAGGGTTTTTTGTTGTTGTTTGAAATTAATAAAAATGTGTACATAAATATATTCATATTTATTGAAAAAATTTCGATCGATTAATGTCGATTCGTATGTATGGCGAGGACTCCAGATTCAGCCTTTGCACGTTATTGCCCAAGAAGCACTTAGCTCGCTGCTAAACGGAATATAAATTAATTCGCAATTAAAACGATCTTTCATCTTAAAACGTCTGATACCGATGGCGGCGAGATCAATAGGTATGAGCTTATCTCAGATATTCCCCGGGGTCTGAATTGCGCCACCGGTTAGGTGGTCCACTGATAAAACGGATGCTGCAAAGGGTACCGCCTGCCCGGAGTTCGTGACCCGACGGCCATATCTTGCTCGAATTCTCAATACGAATTTATTGATCGAGGAATTATCTTTTTTGCAAAATCGAAGATTACATTGTTCTAGATTTTTTTTAAGTGGCTGTATTCAACTTTTTCCGTATTTTGTAGCTGATCATTTTTTAGAGTAAAGTGAAGAAGGCAGGTAACCTAATTATTTGGTAAGTCTAATTTTAAAAATAAATAAATTGTTTAAAGCCATTTCAACGAACGTTTCCATTCCGAATGGTGGTATTTCACTTTATGATGCGGTGTACCTGTATTATATCAAACTGTGTGGTTGTACTTTACTAACAAATCTGTAAAATTACAAATCCATTAAAAGTTTTTTTTTCCACGAACTTATTAATATTATGAACCTTTTGTAAAATTACACAGTTTTCAGCAATGTAGACACTAAACCGCATTTTTGATATATTGCCAGTGGCGTGCATTGATCTACTACCAAAGTAGGCTTTTCGTAAATTTCCTTGTTCGGGTGTGAATTGTGTATAGAATATTTGAAAGTAGCCATTTTAATGTCTTGCTAAAGTGTAAATTTGTCAAATGTAAACAATTTTAGAACGAAACATATCCATACATTTATGGAAAAAACACGTTTTAATCCAAAATTATTATATTTTCTCCAATAATTTTTTTTCTTGTGGTAGTTACAGCTTTTCAGCCTTTCTGGACTACACGCCACTTAATTCGCCGTAAAAAAATCGTTATTTCCGTTCAACCGAGGGAACATGTTTATATAATATGTTATTTACTCTTTGGGTAATCATTTATTTAACATTATCCTCAATATATCTGTTAAGCCATTTTGTTAAAACCGTTAAACTCAACAACAAACAAATATACTATACAGATCGGTGACGCTCATTCTATGTTATGTAATAAAATTCTACAACTATTTTTGCGCTGCGGCGGGTGTTGAATCTGCAAACTCCAGACATTGAATCTAATGGTAGGTCTAGGTATACCACTATTCTAAGTAGGAATATACAAATAGATAATAAGACCCACAGAGAACAATTCAAAAATAATTGTCTATGAAATACATCATTCTTTACCTATCATTTTTATCACCTAATACGATACAAATACGACTGTTTAGATTATGTAAAAAATAATTGTATTCTTCTAAGTATTAATTCCTAGTTTTGCTCTCTCCGATATTATTACCGCGATGATGTAGAAAGTAAATTACAGTTAAATAGCTACTATGATAACGCAGTATCAGTAGTAGTTTTGTTACAAGTTATAGATTAGAATAATTGCTTTTTGGTCCATTAAGGCTTAATTGTTTTCCGCATCATTGAGAGCGGCGACGCTTTGATATGAAATAGTAAAAACCTCAACAAAACAGTATTGTCGTCAAATTAATAAAATAATTTTCAGATTTTATGCGTTGTAACAAATTCGTTAGCTAACTAACAAACCATCAGGCCATTTCTGGCAGGGGTGGGCAGAGAGGATAGACTGCCACACAACTCTGTCTCGGCACACGCTTCTTGCTTCATTCAAATTCATATATCATCTCATACATACTCTTTTGTCATTCTGACTCTTGACATGACCCGACTCAAGTATTTGATTAACTTGTTTTCACTCCTTTCTTCATCCTTTCCTTCTACATAGAAAAAAAATGAAATTTTATAATATTACATAACATGTCATAAAATACCATTTATTCCGATTTAGTGTTTCATAGTTGATGTCCATGATGTTTGATTACACGGGTAGCTTTCTCAGAATGGTGGCAACATCCTACACTACCGCCTCTAGCGGCCAGGGCTATAGGCTTTCATACTGTGTTGCTGTTGAAATAAATATTGTATTTTCTTTGTGAACAATTAGGATAGTGCGCGATACAATCCTAATAGGATTTTTTAAATACATAAATATATGAGAAAAAAAGGAGTAAAATCGTAATATTGTAGTTCACCTAATTTATTTTTTTTGAATTTTCGATTTCAATAATATAATATATAATATATATAACATATTTCACAGAAAATCTAATAATATGTATGGAAAAACCCAATTCGTACTACTCAAGCCGCTAGAGGGCGCTAGTGTAGCATGTTGCCATCATAAGAAATCCCTAAATTTAAAACTAGTGCTTCTCAACTCCATTACGCCTATCAAGGTATAAATTTGTTTAATACCCTCTCGCATAAAGTCGAAATAGAAAATATTATAATTCTTTCAAATCACAAATCAAACAATTATTAGATAACTCCAACAGTAATTAAACATTTTAATTTCTTCTTAAATTTTATAAAACTCTTAATTGTAAATAATGTATGTAAATTTAAAAAAAAAGGCAATATATATATCTTGTATGCGCCTTATTGTTGCATTTCTAGTATCACGTACTTTTAGTCTTCTATTTTGTAATAACTATCATGTACAACAACACAAACATTATCTATATTACATTCTTGATGTACTTTTATTTCCATTACTTTTATTTTTCACTACTGTCGCTAGATGGCGCTACTCCCCAACTCAAACACGAAAAATCTTTCTCTATTGAGATGGGCTCTTTTTGTTAAATAAATTTATACTTTTTTTGTAATTAGCTACTATATCTGTACTATTAAATATTTTACATGTATTTATATTTTAAAAATATATATATATATATATATGTCAAGAGCTGTATTATCATAAATGGTATTTGTATATACTGAACGACGATAGACAATCTAACATAAAAGCTGGGGCGGGTTGTAAACTTTTTAATGTGCTAGAGTGGTAATATTGAAAAAAAAAAAACATTATTATTGATGTCGCTGTAGCCGAAAATGATTGTTTAAATTTAAAAAATACATATGACAACGTTTTAACGTTCCAACGTTCTAACTTAAAAATGTTCATACACAAATTTAAAAAAAAAAGAAAATTAACAATCTATTTCGGCTACAACAATATCAATAATGCAGTTTTTTTCTATCTTAGAACTTTAGTACATTTGAACAAATATCACGAGCCGCCCCTGCCCACAAGTATTTACTTAATAATATGATTTTATATTAGATACCATCATAAAAATAAAACAAACAATCAAGAGTATAATAAAAAGAACACTTTTTACGATTGCTGCATCCTTTTTATTGCTTTCAATTTCGAATCTAGACAGTCTTTTGTCTTAAATCAACAACACAGAGACCATTTTCCAAAGACTGGTGGAATTAGGTATACCATGAACTGGAGGGCCATAAAATTGAGCAGAGACTAGTCGCGGAAAAGCATTAAACTTGTTTTCAACAGTTGAATCTTTTTAAACTCCAGATAAGAAGGTAGTGGCATAAAAGGAAAATACCTGGAAAATAGAACGCTTAAAGAAATTGATGATTTTCATTTCGTGGCCATTTCTTGGATAGCGTTTACGGAAGCTTGACCATCACGTAGAGAAATAAAACAAGTTGGTAGATATAGCATTCAATTTTAGTAGTTGATTCGTACCTCCTAATTATCAAAATATTAGTAAATGACTCAAATATGTGGAGTGGTCAATAATAATCTTTCCGCTTTTTGGAACAAGGTTGAAATTGCTTTGTCGCTGTTTATTTTTAAAAAAGCGCATTTTGTTAAGCACAGGCCTTAATTAAATTAACTTAACTAAATTCTTATACATTTTCCAATCAGGAAAAACCGTTCAAAGATTTTTTCAGGTAACCTATCAGCAGCGTGTGCAACAACTGCGCCTTCTCTAAGAAAGACGGACCATGGAAAGAAAATTTAAAAGATGCAATATATTTCTAAACAAAATGTATTTATTTCATGAAATTATTAAGAAACTTTAACGCTCATTAATTCAGTTTCTACAATAATCAATGGAATATGATAATAGAATGGCATTTTTCAAATATTCACTGCGCATTCATACTCTAATTACATACAGCCTACCTTTGGTCATGGGGCAATGCGCGCCATTGCCTATTATAATATTTCCATGGACCATTATAAGTTTGAGCTTAGCTTAGAGAGAAAATGAACTCTACTCATAGTATTTTGGTATCCATACCGAAACCAGGCAACATGCAAACGATTAAAAATATATATTTTTTAAGGCCATCCACCGGCTAAAATTCCAACGAAATCCCGCGCTCCTTATGCAGGTGGCGACAAGGTTGAAAGTCCCGCTTAACATCGGCCGCATGTTGCGATTTACGGAAAAAAAACCATCACCAAAATGCTTGTTTTATTCTATTCTGTAGAGGTCAGACATAATTATTGAAATATTTTACGGTCATATTCTAAAAAACTTAATTTAACACAATGAACAATAGGACAACATCGGAAAAGGGGTTCGTAAGTAGGAGAGTTTTCGCTTTAAACATTTTTTTAATGTCTGATACTTTATTTTTTTCTAGGCTTATAAAAAGACACAACAAAAAATGGACGGTTATACGAAAGGTTAAGGTGTGTTCTACTTGCAGTATTTAATTAAATTGTCTACGATATTTCTAGGCCATCAAATTCTCAAACCGAAAAAACATGATTTTGCATTACTTCCCATTGCATCGCCTTAAAGGTAGAATCCAATTGAAGTCGCTGTTAACCTGTAGTCTCCAATAGTAATTAAGAGACGTTGAATCGAAAAACTTGACCACTTTGTAACACAAACATACCGTTTACACCCCGTGCGAGAGGGTTGGTTCCGTTTGGCGTGAGGTTTCTGATTACTACACACATTTTTCAATCGTAGTTAAGGTTCATTATTTGAGGGATACTCGATGGTAGGTACCGGGTGGCCTATAAAAATCTTATTAAGAGCGTCCGCCTCGAGCAGACCACCGTGGAAAACCATTTGCATACTAATTTGTTCACAAAAAGCTGTAACGTTGGCTCTTTATGGCCGGCCAGCCCAATCGTGCGGTGTTGTACCATTTTTTCAACCTCTTTACATACATAGGTACGTTATTTAACGATCAGTTGGCTGATTATTGATTAAGGTGAAGCAAACTGTCAGGGGTGCGAGAGAACGAAAACAGAGCGGGAAAAAATACACTTTCATCTACCTACCACAGGCAAAATAAATGTCAAATAAATTTTTTTTTTTAGGTACACGCATTATTTAGTCTTCACTATACAAAGACAAATAATATGGGTTTTGAAATAGCGGCGTAATATTTACTCCCACTCCTTTTCAATTTGGAAGGATAATGATTTATTATCGGTAAAACCGATTTAGTTAGAAACCAATTAAAATTATGAATTCTGTGAAGTTTTCACATCTATAATGTGTTTGCTCGTATTTAACTGACAATCTTTTCTTAATTGATTTATTTAAATCTGTTGTAATGTTTTGATAATGTGAACATACTAATAACTAAAAATACTTGCAGAATTTAATAATAACATTATTAAATTTGATTTGCATTGAACTTAAAAAATAAATAAATGGAGTTCTACGAATTAAACACAAAAACAATTAATACAACGTAGTTGATATATTTTAGTTAAGATACCCATTAGTGGGCACAGTGGCGTGCGTTCCTCTATGACCAAAGGCAGGGCGTGTGTAGTTTTTCTAATTCCAGATATGATTTTTATTGTTCGTTGGCCAATTAGTTTGATTTGTTCGTTGAAAATATTTTATTAAAGACGAGCAGACGAATAGACGAGCGTGTTATAATTTAATTACGAAACTTTACCCATTAATGATTGTACAAAATCAGCCAGTTGATTCATTTCAAATTCTGTATCTTTATATTAAAATATTTTAGCCTACAATTTTTTTTAATTTATTTTGTGACATTCGTAAATATTTGTGATTTTTATTTTTCGTCTTCGAATATCCCAAAAAAGATATCAAACTATTAATTAGTAATTTGTTTTCTTTTAATACCTGAATTTATTTTTACGTACCTACGTTTTTCTTAAGGTAGTCGCAGCGTATAAGATGGACAGGTACCGTTAATTTGAAATTCATTGTAGTATATATAATTAAGATAACATTCGTAAAAAGTAATTATCATTAGGTTAATTGATTATTGTTGTAGTATATAACATTAATGTTTAGATAGCTTTAGGTAGCTAAAGGTATCAAGTAATTGTATCATAAATAAGTCGGCAAGGAAGTTAGGTAAGCTATGTAAAGTTTTCACGTTCGGGGATGAATATTTTTTTAATTCCCATTTTATGTCATCTTCCGCTGATTGTTTTGGCCAACTCAATAAATGAGCGTACAAGTTCCTTATCAAATATTTCTAACAGAAATTTATTCGCTTTTCTAATTTCTTCTTATTAATCGTTTTCCTTGGGGTAGGCGCATCTTTCAGACATTGTGGACTGCACGCCACTGTGTATTCCAGATATCAAAGAGTTTAATTTTGTAAATATAATGGGAATAATAATCTAATAATTGAAGAAGATAATATTAACACATCCCAAATGAAACACGAATAGATGTGACTGATATCTTTTTTATTTTCTGTTGTTTTTTCGGTTTCGTGGTTCATTTGGGATGTGTTAATATTATCTTCTCAATGATTAAAATATTACAACGAGGTTTACAAACTTCAATAAATTATAAAAAAAAATTGAATATTTCTTTCTAGACTTGTAAAATAAGTCAATAGATGTCTCATATAAATAAAAATCGGGTAGGTATATCCGAGTCTTTATTCCGAATGCAATTGTGTTCGGAAAGAACTTTGCAATATCATCATAAGGATAGCAGCCAATAATATGGGATTTAAAATGGAGGATAATATTAACAAGTCAATTCAATCAAGTCAAAGTAATATTAAAAAAACATTAAATTGATTTAACAACGTTCTTAGTTATTGTAAAAATATTTACCGTGTATATTTCATATTTGTCTACTTATATTTCAACAATTTTCTCCAAATCACTACAGTCAATGATATTAACATAATTTTCATGCACTTAACATTGTGGGGAATGTTTATTTCAATTGTAGACAAGCTATGCGGATTCATTAAGAGTTATGAGTTTGCTCTATGGCTGGTTTTATTGTAATACAAATGTCCTTAGAATTTTTATAAATGTTATGTGATACTGTCACGCTTTGAACCCTTTAACTTAAAAAAACATCAATTTTTATTCATACTCGTAGTGAACTAATTTATTCAATATATTATCGTATGGTTATTGAACATTATATGAACAAACGTTCCTATACTTGTTAAATCACAAGAGTATGCAATAAACAAATATAACCAAACCACTGAATACGTCTTATGAGTATTTGACTTCACTTCTCAATTCGTTCAATATCCTTAATGGTTATTAGTCATTCCACCGGACAAGCGGTGGTCAACTAGAATGAGAATGTTAGTAATTACGCGACAAAGCATGCACAATGGATTTTGGCATGTCACAGCACAGTGGAACATGAAATTGAAGAGAAATTAGGAGTCGTTACAAATAATTTATTTAATCGTAAACGCTGGGTTTCTGCCATGTCCAGTGGCACAGCCCTGTTGTGCGTCGATTGAAATATTTTCCACGGACTAATTAGGAAATGATTGCTTACTTTGGACCATTATATTTTTACGATGTGTTTTTTCTTTCGATATTGAAATATCGGGACCTTAACACATACTCACACGCCATCTCGCGGCGGTTTTTTATAACTAACTATAACTACTTAGTATATCGATCACGCTAGTTAAACGTTACGTTTTACTGCCGAAAATGTTAAATAAAACTAAAAGGAAGCAAGTAAAAAAATATCCCAACCTATTCAATGTTCAGGGGACCCAGCACTAGGAACTAGACTACAATATTTTTTTACCGTAGATATTTTTTATCTGGAAGAAACAAAGCACCAGAAAAGAATTATTATTTTTCACATCACATGGTTTTTAATTAATCCAAGAAAGCCGTAGCAATATTTAGACACATTCCAATAAACCAAATCAATTAATTTGATGTTGAAAAATTCGCTTGTTTCAAACCGATGTGTGCAAAAAAACGCAACCAAAAAGTTTCTAATAGTTTTTTTGAAAATATTATTTTTACAAAAAGATAATTTCCAACAATAACTTTTATTAAACATAAAAAAACACCTGAATTCAGGTAATTTTTTTTATTATTAAAAAATGGTGCAAAGGTTATAAACATTTTAATGTATTTATATGTATTTCAATTATGTATATATTTGAATACATGTGTAGTGTATAAATTTATGTGTATTTCATATATATAGCAAAAAATCGTACATAGGCAAGGTCAGTGCGTGGGTATATATAGCAGTAAAAATAAAATAAATAAATAATTTTAAATGGAATTAATTATTGTATTTGTTTATACATATTTACTCATATACAAACATATATATCTATATCCCTTATATATATGTCTTTACAAGTTTACAAATTAAGTGAGTTTTTCCAAAAAAATAATAACTATATAATATTAATAAGAATTAAAATCAAAGTTTTTGCACTTGTTGTTCTTTTGCATCGCTTGATCGATTTGTCGATTGTTCTATGTTTAATTTTCTAAGGCTATGTAAGAAGGTATGTACCTATCTACATTATTATTCAATTTTCATCGGTCGGGCAGAATTAGCCAAATTTTCGATAATTTTAATGTGTTATTAAAAAATATACTCCCAATTTTATTTGTTTTCGATAATTTGGTTATTTTTTTAGGTTAATTGCGAAAGCAACAAGCATTTTGCCCAAATACCTACCACGTGATGTAGACGCACGCCATTTTTATTCAATAAAGGCTCATTTCGTTGGATTTTACAACTTTCGTTCGATTCGGTCACCACTTAATATAAAAATCTCATAATTTTACGTAAAACCCTGACAAATTACCATTTTATCGAATACAATTGGTTTTCCTGTATTGTATTTTAACCCATCGATACAAAATGCTACAGAAATTACCAAATGTCCCTTTTATTCAAAGAATTATTACGTTTTCATAAAAATTGAGTTGTCGTTATTTTTTTATAATAACGCTCGCTAACTAAACGAAGGATTTCATTTATGCACGATATTTTGTTACTCGGTGACGTGTGGAAGTTTTTTATTCGATGTTAAAATTATATAGGAAAAATGCAAGGGCATCCGTTAACATGGCCAAAATGATGTCAAATACGTTGGTGATTTTATTTTATCGGACCTAATTGAATGGTCGAATAATGATTTTTTGTTAAAGAAATCAGTGAAGTTATATTAAAAATACCCAAATTACAATAATATCGTGTATTATATTACATGGTTACTTGATAAATAACATAACGCTTTGTAAATTATTAATTTTATTAAGTTACAAAGCATTCTTGGAGATTTTTCAATTGTTCTAAGGTGAAGCTTCGACTATTGGCCAATAGATGGATACTTCCGTCTGCAAGAACTTTCAGAGCTTAATTTTACGGTTTGTGTCTCTGCTAAGAAAAGAGTATTTATTTCTTTTTAATGCATTCTTGTATCGTGCTGACATTTTTCGTTTTTAGATAAACTTTTATCCTGCATTAAATATGAAAAATTAAATTATGAAATTCGGAAACCGCAAAAAATGCGTTTTCTTGCATTCTTGTTCTTTGCATATCTTTCCGCGACAGAGCGAGACACAGTTATACGATCCTACAGCAATAACAATAGGTGCGAAAAGTGCAGCGATATGTCGCGACATCTCGGAGCCGATCCAACTAAAACAAAGCAATATAACCGACACGCTGCCTATACATCTATCTCCGTCTTATTCTATCGAACTCAATATGTTAGAGCGGCAAATATGCAGTTTATCAATACAACCAATAAACAATATGATCGTACACCCGTCTCTTTTTCCTGCGTTGCATTTGTTTTTTTTTCGTGAGTTCAGAACGGTTTCTTATACAACTTGGAAGATAACTAAGAAAATTTATGCCATCTCTTTCGTTCTCCTGTGATTTATATGCAGTTTTCAAGTTTTTTTTGCAACAGCGTGCAGTATGTCTGTTTAATGTTGTACAATGGGTTTTGGCGGGATTATGCGTTGATCAAATCAGCGAATTATTGAACATGGTTTCTAAACTTTGGGAAGAAAAGTTTTTTTTCAGTCATTAATCATCTTTGATTTTATATCTTTACTATTGTAAGGATGTTATAATTTAAGGGTTTGCGATGCCTAAAGTTTGGA